>JABUQX010074137.1:0-21305 GCA_015478945.1 Trachelipus rathkii | reverse complement strand
AAAAAACACATCTTACAAGCTATTGGTTTTAATGAACTTTACACGAGTTCAGCAACAGTATAGCCGAATTAGATCCGAAAGGGCCAATTCGAAGTTGAACCAGATCGTAGAGGTAATAATATTGAATCACCAGAACATCAATACCTCTATATAAATATAGTTGTATTCTTTCGAATGATAGTTAAATCGGTACAAATTACCAAAAATAATATAAATCGCACAACTTTAAGATAGCAGAAATGGCCAGTTGTCGTGTTAATAATATATTCCCGAACGATCAAGAATATGCATATATATAGTATAGGAATATTTAAATAGTAATATCAATAGAAAAAGTAAATACGAATATTAATTAATAAGTTATATAATATATCACTAATTCAGTGCCTATTAAAACTAATTAATATTCCGTTAGGTTAAATATAAGTTTTTACATATAGGTTAAGACTATTCATCATTGAGTACCAAGCCATAATTAATAAAAGCAAGCTCCTTATGCAAGATCCACGGAAAATATGAGGGTTGTAGCATCAATTTACGTTTTACGTTCAGACGCTCAAAATATATGCAAGTAAGTAATCCCGCTAGTACTTAGTGACTTCAACATTCTATGTGCATCGAATATATTTATGACTGCAAATCAATCAACAATGAGTGAAAACATAACTTATTTATCTGCAGCTATTCGACCCTCTGTTGTAATAAGCGTCATATAAGCGGCAGCATCGGCAATATAGCCCGCAACTTCGGCTATAGTTCTGGCAATTATTGAGTCACAATTACCAATGACTTGGCGGTGAAATACGTGACCATGAAAAGACAGGGACACTCGAGTAACGATCAGATATGTCCACCGTACTGGATGCGTGAAAGAATTAAGCCCGTATACTCCAGCCCAGATTAATAACGTCAAAGTTGGTGCCGAGAGTTGACCCAAGATTTGATCCCTGCAGAAAACGCAGTTATCAAATCTCACGCAATTATAGCAAATTGGAAAAATAAACAATGATATTGGACAGAAAATCAATGTACACTAAAAAGAAGACGTACCCTAATGTGGGGAATTGTTTAATCTTAGATCTTCAAATCGAAGAATAATCAAAAAGATGGTACAGAATATTTTGGTACCTCTGAGTAGCAGAATAAATTAACTACTTCGATTTATAAATTATTTTATGGAACAGAATCTTCACTTTTTATCCCTGTTTAACCAATTTGGTTTCAATTTTACCTATCTGGAATGGAAGGGAAATAATAAATATCTACAACCAAAATGTGGGCATGCATATTTTAACATATATATATGTATATATACATATATATATCAAAACACACATAGCCCGTCTACTTAGCTTTTCGGCTAAATGAGTTTTTGCTCCACTACATATGTATAAGGTTTTCTCCTTTAAGCCTTCCACTGACTCGCGTGCACCTCTTCAACCTTCCGCACTCTCACTTGAGACGGGACATCACCTGGAAAGGGGAAAAAGAATGCAATGGCAGCGGGCCCATTACAATAATATATATATATATATATATAATTATATATATATATATATTATTATAGTATATATTACATACTTATACTATATATATATTGATAATAATATATATATATTATTATTTAATCTTTATATATATATTTATATCTATATATATATATATATTATACTATTTAGTTTTTGTGGATATTATATAATATATATATATTATTGTGGTCATCTGTTAAAAGCATTTTTTTTTTAAATAGATATATGATAAAATATTTTTTAATTAATGTTACTTTTTAATTATATCTATACTAACTTTTTTGAACTTTAAGAAACATCGTATTTTTCAGATCCTTCAAGAAAATGCTTATGCTCCTCTTCATCTTGTGTCTTCAGTGTGAGAGTATGTTTAACCAAGCTGATAAGATCTGCAGCTCAAAAAGAAATAGACTTTTACCTAAAAAGCTGAAATGATTTTATCTTTTCACCACATTTTGTGAATCATAAAGTTTTTGATAATTTAATAATATAGTATAGTCATATTAACATTCATTCTCCAAAACTTTAAAAATTATTGGATTACTATAATTAAGATTCAATAAGTTATGATTATGAAATTTTTTTTGTTAATTAAACGATAAAAATTATACCTTTTATAAATATGTTTAAACTTAAAAAAAAAAAAAAAATTTAAATTGTAAAATATGTTTTAACTTTTTCTTTTTCATCTGATTTTTATGAAATTTCCGGTATAAATATAATTGGACAATCTACGAAATTTTAATAAATGAATTAGGTTTATAATTTCTTTAAAGATTATCCGAAAGTAAGAAAATCTATAATTTTATTTTAATTATAATTTATAATTTTTTTCTATTTTTATATTCGTTCTAGTTTTAAAATCAAAATATCAGAATATATAGAATTTAATGAATTATATAACTTTAATTTATATATTTTTCTACATATCTAATCATTTCACCTGATTAAAATGAAATGATGTGCAAATATAATTACCTCATAGGTTGTGTAGATTCTACTTGCTTCTGAATGTCTTATCTGATGAGTGATGAATTCCTGTGCAATATGGACGTCGATAGTTTATTTTTTTGCTTCTAAAGATTTCTTAAGTATGTAGGTATATTGAAGTTCTGTACCCGCGGGTATGTAGGCAAAGTGAAGTTCTGTACCTTATAGGTGATGTAAATCCGTTTATTCTATTTTCCTCTGTACGGTCTTTCTTTGTGTATCTTATTTTCTTCTGTGCTGTGTATCTCTGTATTCTGTATTCGATGTTCTATGGTGACTATATACTTTCTCTTCCTTATAAGACTTATATATGCCTTATCATATTATTATCATATTATATCATTTACATTTAAATATTGAACATAAATATTATATTAGTACTTCTTTCTTTAACTTTAATCAATACCTAAGAAATGGAGAAATGCATTAAAACATCTTCACCCATCCTTTTGTTTTTCTCTAATTCTTTAGGGAAAAATTCTTCCGCTTTGTAACATATCTTGAAGTATTTTCTTATTACCACAATTCTTTGTGAGAACATCAGCCAGTTGTTGTTCTCCCTTAATCCATTTTATTTCTTGTATATCTCCATAATGTATATGTTCTTTTATATCCCATGTTTATTCTCAGATTCTTTACTTTCGAGTTTCTTTCAGATTTTAATACCTTCCTTCCTAGTGTTTACTATCAAGTCAATTACTTTTATTTTCTATGGTTTAACGGTAGTATTCTCCTCAAAATGTTTTATAATACATAGAATTAATCTCATTAACTTGCGGAGTTTAAACTCACTGCTTCAGCCTTAATGACAGACTTTACTAACTCTTTACTTTGTGCGACTCCACATTGATCGGTCAGCACTTGATTTTATATCCGTCCACTATGAGTATAAATATTACCAACTGATTTCTCTCCCCCTCATTTGCTAGCAAATGACAGCGTCGCAAAAGCCACCATACTGATTGTTTTCACTGACATCTTTTATATTTTATTTTGTTTTTCTGCTTTACAGTGGCTAACTAATTTCCTCAATTCATTGAATCTATTAACATTCATATCTTCTTCTGACACACTCAATTTGCTCACCATAAACGAAATTTCTGGTCTTGTATTTCTTGCTAACCAGTTCAATTGACCTAATATAAATCTGTACTCTGTTATTTCTTTTCCTTTCAGCTTTCTATTTCCATGCTCTTTCATCGTATCTGGTATCTCTAATTTTTTTATGTATTCTTCTTGGTCCACTATAATTTCATCATTTCTCTTATGTATTCTCACCCCCAGGTATTTTATATCATTTTTACTGCTTCTGCCTATTTCAAATCTTGCAGACAGTTTTGTTATTATTTCTTCTTTGAATTTGTTATTACCGGTCCACAATATATCATCAACATGAAAACACATAATTCCTTGTAGTTCTCCCTCTCTTATGCAATTGAATAATGTTGATTCCAGAGGTGATTGTCTTAATTCCATTTTCATTAGCTCTTCTTTTAATGATATATACCATGCCATTGCCGCATCCTGAAGACCATATACTGTTTTCTTTAAAAGCCACAATTTTCCTTGATCAAATTCTTTCGGAGGTTTAATAATGACTCTTCTTTTAATGTTGTTTCCTTGTAGATAAGCTGTCTTGATATCTATAGAGTTAATATCCCAGCCTTTTTGTTGAGCTATTATCAATATCATTCTTATTGTTTCTATAGATACAGTAGGAGCATCTTTTCTTTCTGACACATCCTCCTCAAATCCACTCCATATCCAATTTGTAATAGCCAGCACAATGACGTTTCTAGAGGTCAAATTGTTGGCTACATAAAAAAATGCTTTAGTAAAAGATAGGTTTACTCGTCCAATTCAATCCACTCTGAAAAATTAATTAAAATTAGACTAACAGTGAAAAAAAATGAGAGAAAATTTTTCACCTCGCGTTCCAAGATAAATGTGATAAAAAATAGTTCAATAAGATATGTTTTGTGGGGGGGGAGGGAAATAGGTTATCTAAGGTAGCTAAAGACAGAGAATAAGCCTAAAATATATTCCCATCTAAGTATGGATCTAAATTCTGAAGTTTTTTTCGGAAGTCACTCAAAATAGGCAATTCATATTGAGACAAGATGTCATACGGTTGAGTACACAGGAAAGTATTCTGAATCGAAGTTTTATTATAATTCCGACCAATTATATTTAACTCTGAAAATTTAAAACTAAAAAACTCGACATAGAAATTCCTTAAAAAACTAGTTTAGACCGTTTGTTAAATTTTGAATTCTTTTTTTTTTTTATTTTTTTTTAGTTAAACATTGAATCTGTCTTAAGTTAATCATATTTTTCTAATGTATTTTACATTAATGCATGCCTGTTATAATATTATGTACCTTTTGTAGAGTAAATTGCATTATAGTTAAAGGAGACAAATCTCTTGCATCATTCAATCAGACTGTCCTCAGATTCCACTAAAAACTACCGGGGTAGGTGTTAAACATTCACCGGGAACTGACCTAGGTATAAAATAAGTAGCTAACGGGACCCAAACCTAGACTACCATTTATAGACCAGAAACTGTGCTGGAAAGAGGAATTAGAAAGGATGGAATAACTAATACGAATGACAGGGAAAAAAGCAAAAAGATTTAAAAGATATATTATGTCACAATAACTAAATAGCACAAAATCCATATAGATATATGGTTCTTATCACTTATGTTATGCTCCAGGTTGTATACCAAGAGCATAGACACCATAACAAGAATCAATATCCTCCTGCAGGGATTCTATTATTTTATAAAAAGTATTACTGCAATCAAGTGCTTAAAGAACACAAATATACATAAATTTCAATATCAGATGCTATTAATAACTAATTAAAGAATCTATGATTTGTTAAAGAATTGTGAAATATTTTAAAAATCTCATCAATTTTTTAATTCATTCATTCATATTACAATAAATTATTCATAATAGTATATATATATATATATATATATATATATAATACATATTAATATATATTTATAATTATATATAATATATTATATATACATATATATAATGTATATATTATATAATCATATATATATTAATTCATTACACTAAATATTTCATTCTACAGCTATTCTTTTAGTCATATACGAAATTAAAGCTATTATCTTCAGTATTAAATAAGTGGATTATTCTGTATGAACCTAAATATTACCAGGATTTAGGAAAAATGTTTAATATCCTTATACGAAGAATATCTGCCTGAGCCCTCGGATATATGATTAAGAGAATTTCTGGCCGGACGCTGGGGATACTGTTAATATCATATCAATAAATGTTCATTATAATTCATCTAGACTGACCTATTTTAGATTATTGGATTCCGAGACCTTTCACTTTCCACTTTCTAATCAAGTTATTCTCTCGATTTAACTAAAACCCCTTTCATTTAATTTTCCTGAGGCTTTACACAGAGATAAACTCTTTATCATCGCTATATATTAGTTATTTTATTATGAAGTTTTTTAGTCGTTGTGTAATTTAAATTTGCCACTATCACTTGCATATATATACTGTATAATATATATATAATAATATATACTATAATAGATATATATATATATATATTATATATATATTTATATATATATATACTAATATA
The DNA here is from genome assembly GCA_015478945.1 of Trachelipus rathkii. Taxonomy (NCBI): domain Eukaryota; kingdom Metazoa; phylum Arthropoda; class Malacostraca; order Isopoda; family Trachelipodidae; genus Trachelipus; species Trachelipus rathkii. The sequence continues at coordinate 15,141 of JABUQX010074137.1, read as the reverse complement.
TATATATTATTATATATACTACATTCTATATTTTTCATTTATTAAGTATATATTATATATATCTTATATCATATACTAAATATAATATATATATATTATATAATTTATATATATATATATATATAATTATAATATATATATATAATATATATTATATATCTATATATATTATATATATATATATAATATACTATAATATATATATATATAATATATATATATATATATATATACATATATAACACTGTGTGTGAAGAGAATTTTATTTAAAAATTATAATTTTTTTCTTTCGTAATATATGTGTTTTTGATATTTATTAGAGCTTCGTACTATTAACCATTGAACAACGTTGTTCTTAAAATTATTATTAAAAGTACTGCTGTTTTTATTTTGTTCCCCCAGTTCATGCTGTTGAAGACGAACAGTTTTTAGGGAAGAGTTTGGAGTAAAGTTGAGCTTCTTCAGGAACTAAATTAAAATTCATTCCTTTGGTCATTTGTTTGATTTTAGATTTCGCCTTTATAGTCTCCATCTTTGTGCTTGGCATCAGAGATATTAAGGGTTTGTTATTTAGCACTACGGTAACTTATCTTTATAATGTTTCTTTTTTAAATTTCAGATGAGAAAGAGCAGAGTGGAGTTCGTATGCCAACTTCCGTGGTCATTGAAATAGTGCCTGCCAATGTAAAATCATGGAATTATGTACAAAGTGTCGCGCACAATCCGCGTATTCGCATTTCTTGTTCTATGCACAAAACTGTGGCAAGTATAATTGAACACTTGCAAACTAAATGGAGATCTACCAAATGGAAAATTGTATCCTTTATTATTGTTATTATTATTATTATTATTATTATTATTATTATTATTATTATTATTATTATTATAACATTATAATTATAATTATATTATAATTCATTATAAATTATAAAATTATATTATAATTAATAAATTATTTATTATTTATTATTTATTAATTATTATTTTATTACTTATTTAAATTAAATTATTATATTATGTTATTAATTACTTATTATTATTATATTCACTCTTTTTTTCATAGTCAGATTTTAATTATTATAGTAAATTTACGATTTTTTGAAAAATAATTATATATTTCAATATTTATGGCATTTACTGTTTTAAAACATATTTTAGGTCAAATTACCAAGTTTTCATTGTTTATTTCGAAATATAAACTAAAAACTATATGAATCATGAGAGGGTATATTCTATCTAGATTGACTAAGAAACCATAGCTAGGAAGTAGAGTGAACTAATTATAATAATTAAATATATTGCAAGTTGAAAATAGTTACTTGATACGAAAATTAATGTTTTTTTGAGATGAAAAAAAAAATATTTGATTCGAATTTTAGTAAATTCCTAATGCTAGAAGCTGGGGAGTTATATTTAGGACCTAGCCAGTGTTGAAAGTTTGGTAACGATATTATATACTTTATGTTTTAATTTCAAAATTTTAATGAAAAATTTATATAAATCTGAATTTCTTAATTATTTTTCCTTAAAAAAGATTCTTTAGTGTGACTACACTTAAACACTCATTGCCAAATTTTCCTATTGATCTTTAAAACCACCGCCCACCCTTCGTGTTAAAGATACTACGAACCCAATCGCCATAAATAAACAAACTTTAGCAATATGTTCAGTTAAAGGTTCGAGTAACTAGCCAAACTAATATCATATATTACCTAGTATAATTATATATATATAATATAATATATATATAATAATATATTTATAATATAATATATTATATATTAATTTATATATATAATATATATTATATTTATATATATATATATATATAATATATATATTATATTATAGTATTATACTATATTATATATATATTATCCTAGCAAGGGGTATTGATTCTTGTTGTGGTGTTACGCTCTTGGTGAATAAACTGGAGCATAGCATAGTGACAAGAACCAATACTTAGGGGATTTCATGCGTCCTTCCTGCCCTAGCACTACTAGTATGTGCATTTGTCATATACGAATTCTTTCAGTCTTTCTGTCCCGTTATCTTTCGAATTATTTATATCTTTCAGCCCTCCTCCTCCACAGTTTTTTTTTTTTCATTCATCAGTCCCTTTAAGTTTAAGTACTTGTACATAATTTCCCTCTTTCAAAAAGGTCCTCCCTTTTTTTTTCGGTGCCTCTTCCCTCATGGGTCTTCAGCCCACCTCTCACTTTTTCCCCGTGGATTAGGGTACAGGGCTAAAACCCGGTACTTTCGCCTGCCTTTGACCGGGCCGGTAATTGTAGGGGACCCGAACCTTGAGCTAACCGGTGAGGAGGCTGTCCTGCATTTGGTTGTATAACCTCGGGCTCCGACGTGAAGTTATGTAGGTTCCATGCGGTACACGAAGGGGTAAACTGACGTGGAGTTCCAGGAGGCTCTTCCGAGGCCACATCTACAGCCTACCATACGTGGTGGGGTCCGGGAAGTTGTGGGGAGGACTACCCTTCCTGCTGAAATATATGTTCTTCCAGGCCATCCTGTTATTTACTTTGTTTTATTGTTATAAGTCCTTATTTATGGAGAAGAAGTCTGAGGGTTAAATTTTTAAGAAACTGGCTCTTCAAGAAAAAAGTTATTAAATCAAGGTGAGCAGAACAAAACCAACAACAATTACCATCTGTGGGGTTCCCGGCCTGAACCCACCTTGGTCCCTCCTACTCCTAGACCAGTAGGTGTTTCTGCTTTTATTCCTTCTACTACACCTGAAAGTCCTGCATAACCTCAGCGATTCGTCGCTTGGTATGCCCTTGACACCACAGGTGCACAAACGGTCGGAGGAATCCCGAAAAGGTGCCCACCGTCATAGTCGTTCTCATTTGTTTACTCCAAATGCTGCTTCCATTCCGGGAATGCCAGCTGAGGCATCATTCCCGATATATTACATATTGTGATCCACCATTTACAAAGCTCTTACTACTGAGCAAAAAATCATTATTCTTAGCGACTCATTTGAAAAATCTTTAGGAGTTGAATGCCCCCTCCCCCCCCCAGTCCCATTAATGAGAAATGGATCAGTTCTCGTTCAAGCTACTACTCGGAATAGAAGTTTCATCTTGTCATTCTTAACGTCTCTCGGAAACATCCCTCTTATTTCCACTCCTGATGAAATAAGAAATGCATCGAAAGGCACTATTTATTTTTTAGAATAAAAAGCGAAGATATTGCTGTCATTTTAAGAAATTTACAGCAGAAAAGATTTCCCCTTCGTCGGGACTCGCCTGATATCCAAGTCCTCGTTTACTGCTGACCTTTAGTACCCCATATCCACCTTCAAAGGTGAAAATAGGGTTTACAAGCTACAGTGTTCGTACGTTTGTTCCCCTACCCAGACGTTGCTTTAAATGCCAACGGTTTGGGAAATCTTTTCTGCTGAAGATTTCTTAAAATGACAGCAATATCTTCGTTTTTCTGTTCTAAATAATAAATAGTGCCTTTGGATGTGTTTCTTATTTCAGCAGGAGTGGAAATAAGAGGGATGTTTCCGAGAAACGTTAAGGATGACAAGATGGAACTTTAATTCTGAAGTGGTAGCTTAACGAGAAGGGACCCATTCTCATTAATGTGAGTGGGGGGGGGGGGGGGGGCTTCAACTCTTAAAGCTTTTTCAAGTGCATCGCTAAGAAATAATGTTTCTTTCCTCAGTAAGAGCTTTTGGAAGTAGTGATTTCGCAGTAGTTAATATAGGCTTATATCGGGAATATGTGTCAGCTTCGCATTCATCCGTGAATGGGGAGGCAACATTGGGGTTAAACAAATGAGATCGACTCTTGATCGGGGTTTCACCTTTCGAGTCAGGCAGGGAACCGACCTATTTAGTTTGTTGTTGTTCTCGCCTTGGTTTAATACGTTTTTTCTTGAAGAGATACTTTCATAAAAATTAAACCTCGACTTCTCCATAAATGAACAGTTATAACAATAAAACAAGAACATGAAAAGTTAAATAAAGGATTGTTGAAAGGCGCGTTAATTTCATGAGGAGGGGGTAGTCCCATTCTTCCCACAACGGTACAGGCAAGAACCACATTATCCCGCGGGACCTCACCCGTAGGGTAGGCTGTGGATTGGCCTGGAAGAGCTCCAGGATCTCTACGCCCGATTTACCCCGTAACACGGAAACCAAATAACTTTCATGTTAGAGCCCGAGGATTATACACCAAAGTGCAGGACAGCCTCGCCGGTAAGCTTCAAAGGTTCGGTCCCTCTCACAATTGGCGGCTCGATTCAAAGGAAGCGAAAAGGACCCGGTTTTATAGCTATGTACCCTCATTCACGGGGAAGAAGTGTGAGCTGGACTGAAGACCCATGCGGGGAGAAGCCACCGGATAGCCCAAGGGGCTGTGATGAGGGGGGGGGGAGGGAGATAACCTCTTTAAAAGAGGGAAAGTACGTAAAGTATCTTAAAGGCAAATATGGAATACCAAAAAAAAAAAAAAAAAAGGTAGAACAGTGAATGGAGGAGGAGGAGGATTGAAAAGATTCTAGATAATTAGAAAATATGAAGCGATAATACAAAAGAATCTAAAGAATTTCTTGTGACAATATGCAGATACTTAGTGGCTGGGGCAGAGGGACGCTATGAACCCCAAGTATGGTTCTGTCATTATGTTCCAGGTTAATTCACCAGAGCGTAACACCGCAACGGAGAATCAATACCCCCCTTGCGGGGATTTTTATATATAATAATCATATATATCTATTATATATATATATTATATATATATATATATATAATATATATATATATTATATAGTATATATATATATTTATATATAGTTATATATATATATTATATAAATATATCTATATTTTCAAAGTTTTACGCAATACACAAGTTTTTGGTTGTCTCCATTTTTTTTTTTCTTTTTTTTTTTTTTTTTTTTTTTTTTGTTGTTTCAAGTCACTCTCTAGATGCTTCAACGAAAAGGAGAAATTGATTGTCAGAGTAAATCAAGAAATTCTTCCAAAACTTCTAAGAAGAAGAAATGTTCTGTGACTGAGCATTCAAAGGAAAAAGGAGCAGATGACTTAGATAGTAAAGATGCCAAAGATAATGACACAGGAGTAAAAGATGATGAAAAGGGAGAAATATCTCAAGAAGAAAATGAAGAGATGAGTGATATTGAATTGGATGAGGAATTAAAAACACCCCCTCCACCCTCAATTGCTCATTTTAATTCTTCAGAAGAAAATACCAATAACAAAGAGGATGAAGTGATTATATTGTCTTGTTATCCGAGTAAACCTCGCCCATTAGAAATCACTGGTACTGAAGAAGATCGAGCATCTCCGATGTGTATTGAAATGAAGGAAGAACCGTTAACCATTTTAGGGTTAAATACTCCTGAAGGCTATGATGAAGAGGTTATGAATGCTGTGAAGACTATCAAGGAAGAGGTGACAGATCCGATGGAGACGGTTCACCAATTAATGGCTCTAGAAAATGTTGCTAGTTCTCAAAACATTGAAGAAGATGCTGATGTCATTTGCATCGGGGAGAGAACTAGGCTCTCTGCCCAGATAGGGGATAGAAACGTAGAACAAGAAGAAGAGAAAAAAGATTTTCAAGAATATTGCTTAGACTCTGAGCAAGTACAAAAATCACATTCTATTGATTTTGCAACTTCGGAGGAGGTCTGTGTAGCTGGTGAGAGTGAGGCTACGTCAAATTTTATGCAGTGTTTTGAAAAAGCCCAAAAAGGATGGACTCTGAAAACTTGTGGAGTAATGACAGTTGGAGAACTTTATTTAATGGTATTTATTATTATTATTATTATTATATATATTATTATATTATTATTATTATTATATATTATTATTAACACATTATCCTATTAATTCATTCCTCTTCTATCTCTTAACACCATATCTCACTATACATGCCACCAAAAGATTGGGGTAAGGTGCTGTACAACATCGAAAGAAAAGCAGTTGGAGAACATGACAAACGTCGAAAAGAAAGCCCAGCCTTACCGCCCCCTCTGTACCATTAATTAGTGAGAGCTCGTCACAGACAGAAAATCCACCCTAGAGCATCATGACCGCGACGATCCCTCCACTATTGGTAAATCGCAATGTAAGTTCATCCCCTGGCAGGTGGGCCACAAACATGCCCCCATACAAAAACCCCGCCATTCCTCTCCTATCATGCACCTTATTCTCGCCCTGCCAAACTCACAATTTCTCTCCTTCAGACATTCGTTCACCGACTCAATCCACTTTCTCTTCGGTTTCCCAGCCGGTCGGTTCCCAACACACTCACCATAATACTTCCGCTTAACCAACCTACTATCTTCCATCCTTTCCACACATGACCCCAAACATGCTCAACATACTTTCATTATTCTCTCCATTTACCCCTTCTTCACACCACACCACTCTATAATACGTTCATTCCTGATTTTATCAATTCCTTTCACACCTAGCACACCCCTAAGATTGTTCATCTGAAACATTGAACTTTAGATCTATACTTCTTATCCAGACCATAGTCTCTACACCCATACAATAACACAGGTAAACAACATACCCTCAATGTAAGACCCTAGCACACTCAAGACTTAGTCCCTTGCATTCACCAACGATTTAATTTGCACCAGCACCTTCCTGGCCATTCACAACTTTCCTCTCAACTCTGGCATCGTTCCGTTTCCCTTCTGCATTTCCAACATATACCCTGAAAATTATTTTTAAAACTTCAGACACTTGTTCAGCTGCTCACCATCTATAACATTACTTCACACTGAGGAGTGTCCTCACTCACAAACCATAACCTTACTCTTATCCCGTTTACTTTCAAAGCCCTCCTTTCACACACCCTGCCAAGAATCTGCTCTATCAGATCCTCCTCAATATCTCTTTCAGATTGCCGGCCGACATCCAAACCAATCATCCGCAATATAATAGTAGTGCACCTCCACTCAACTCCATCTCCACCATATCTACACCATTCGCCATCCCCCACCTCAAAATTTCTTTCATAATACCAGGAAATATACAGAATTGAATAACCAAGGAACATAACACATCTCCCTGTTTTACTCCGCTATTAATCCTAAACTAATCACTACTTGGCAAGAATTATTTCTTAAAGACAGAAAAGAAATCAATGACCCTGAGAGTATAAAAAGCCTACCACCATTATTTTATAGCTTAGTCAGGAGATGAAATCAAAATTTAAATTCTTATGCTATGTATATTTATTTATAGTTTTATTTTGATTCCAACTCCCTAAATATTTTTTTCTGATATTCATTTATTTCCTTAATATTAATCTTCACCAATCAAATTTACAAGAAAGTGGGAAGTGCATATTATATTTATTAGATCCTGACCGGTTCGTCCTTGTTAGTATTTGCTACTTCTGCATGACAGTCATCCAAGGCTTTACAGCGAAACCCTCGGACATTCTCAGAGTTTTGATTCTTACAATGGAAGAATTATTGACTGTACCACGAGCATCACTATACGATATATTAAATATAGAAGAGACGATGCAATATGGAACCACAAATATCAGGTACAGTTGTCTTGTTATGCTCAGCGAATAAATGTTCATATTACTTGGTTTAAAGCGGTGCTGTAATGCCCTATCTGTATCTATTGGTCGGTGTAACCAAATACGTCGACGTTACAGTCAGAGCTGGATATCAGATTGTGAAAACCTGTGATTAACTGAAAGGATGTCCTTAGTAGAGAAGCGAGGAAGAAAGATTTTCTTTTTGGTATAGTTTAACTGTGATATTTGAGTTACTTGTAGATTTAATGTGGCTGTTAATAATGCGCGTAGCCATTTTCTCTTTATCGAAGTCTTTTGCATTTTGAAGTTTTAAAATAAAAATTTCATATTTTTTTTGTGGTATTGTCGTATTGTCCTGTTTTTATAGAGTTTGTTATGTTGTTTATTATTTTCTCCGTTAAATTAAAGGGTGGTTGACAGTTCATCAGGTTCTGTTTAATTTTTATAACTTCAGCATCAAATGACTCCCAAATTCGAGAACAATTGATAAGCCCTATATATGGTTTTTAACAATTGAATTCTTATATACTTCTGGGGAGTTGGAGTTGTAATTAAGGTACAAAACCATTATCAGTTGGCTGGACCAGTATGCCTGTGGTAAAATACATGTATCAAATATATTATCAATTTGTTACAGTTAGTTTTTAAACCAAAGTTAGGCTTTGTTGAGCAAGTTATTTTCATTAAGATTGAGTTCGTAATCTGATAAGTTGTAAATAAAAGATTTATCTCTTTGAGTATGAATTCACTATTGTATAAGCCCTGTAATTTGGAGATGTGTCTAAATTTGATATCATTATTTAATTCGTGAAGTTCACGGTAAAGAAAGATGATTGAAGAATAAAAGTAAAAATTATTCAATGATCTACAGAAACGCTTGCTTCTCTGGATGTTGAATCATTATTTACGAATGTCCCCGTTGTAGAAACCATAGATATTATAATTAAACATGTTTACCATTCCAATAATCCACCTCCTAATGACATCCGAAAACCCCATTAGGAACCTACTACTATTATTATGCTGTACTGAAACCCCTTTCAAATATTCAAAGATAGTTTCTATTGCAAAAGGATGGTGTTGCCATGGGTTCACCTCTAAGCCCTACATTCGCTGACTTTTACATGATTGATTAGGAAAATAGAATTTTGAAGGAAACAGCACATTCAACCCAGTCTTCTATGTAAGATACGTTGAGACACCCTTACTATATTTAGGAATTATACAGACATTCACCAGTTTATCAACCGCTTGAAAAGCCTTTCCTCAAATTAACATCTGAAACATCTCAAAATAATATAATTAACTTTGGATATAAAAATCAAAATTAATGATGATGGAACTTTCCACAGGCATACATGTCAAGCCAACTGATAATGATTTGTACCTTAATTACAAAGGTACTTCCCAGAAGATTATAAGAATTCAATTGTTAAACACTCATATAAGGGCTTATAAATTGTGCTCGGATTGGAGTCATTATTATGCTGACAGTTAAAGAATAAACAGAATTTTGATAACTGTAACCACCTTAAAATTTAACGGAGAAAATTAATAAACAAACCATCAACAAAATCTATAAAAAAACAGGACAATATGAACAATATCTATCTGAAAGTATTAAATTTTATTTAAAACTTCAAATGCAAAAGACTTCGATAAAGAGGAAAAATGCTTACGCGGCCATTATTACCGCCCACATTAAATCTACAAGTAACTCAAAAAAACTTAAAACTATTACACAAAACAAGAAAACTTTCTTCCTGCTTCTCTAATAAGGATACCCTATCAAAGTATGTACACCAATGTTGTGTACCAATTCGATGTCCCGAGTCTGATGTACGTTCGACGTATTGTACACGACCAATAGATTAACCAGATAGGGCATACCAGCACCGCTTTAAACCCAGTAAAATATACGAACATTTATTCGCTGAGCATAACAAGACAACTGTACCTGATATTTCAAATCATTTAAAATTACACTCCTCATGTGAAGCCAAAACTGAAAAATAGCTGAGGCTTATTCATAAAAACATCTAAAACCAGACATTAACATAAAGTTAACGTATTGTCCCTTAAGTAATATAATATGAAATTGCTAAAATCTAAAATCTAAATCAATTTGTAATTTTAATTTTTTAAATCTGTGTTAAAATAATTCATTCTATTGGTAAGAATCAAACTTGAAGATGTCCGAGTTTACGGACGAAACCGGGTCAGGAATCTAATAAATATAAAATATGCTCTTACTTTCTTGTAAATTAATGTGAGGGACATCTATAATGAATATCATGGAAAAAAGACCTTTACAGCATAAGATGTAGTAAACTATTTCAAAAAACAAAAGCTGATGTAGAATTTCTAATCATATATTATTATTTTTATTAATTATATTATTATTATTATATATTTATTATTATATATTATATATTATTATAATTATTAGTTGACTTTAGTAGTAGCGGTATTAGTAAGTAATTGCCAGGGGTTTGAAGCCATAAAACTATTTATGGCTCTGACCCCAATATATAATAAATAAAAGTTCTTTTTAAAGTCATTATTAATTATATTGAAAATATATAGAATTTTGAATACTTACAATATATCCACAAAAGGTGTCCTCATTTGAGTTTTTAAAATCTTAAATTTAAAAAGGTCTCACGACTAAACGAAAACATGATTAAATTTGAAACGCAGAAGATCCGCGGGAATTCTTTCACCCCCACATGGGGATGCCCCAGCATACTGGGATAATTTTTTTTTCATTCAACAATTTATAATATATATAGTATAATATATAATATAAATATAATATATAATATATATATATATATATATATATATTATATATATATATATATATATATATATATATATATATAATATATATTATATATATATATATATATAACGGTTATATATATATATAATATATATAATATATATAATATTATATATATATATATACATAAATAACTATAAGTATATATATTATATAATATATTATAAATATATAAATATATATATTATATAATAGTTTAGTCATAAATCTAATTCTTAAAAATGCAAATATTTAAAAAATTTTCCCCAAATTGGAACTAGGTATATAGGAATTACGTATATTTATGTAAAGGCTCTAAATTGTTTGTAATCCATCCAATAACATCTATTCGGAAAATTTCATAAAAATTGGATGATTAGTTATGAAATAGGTAATCTAGGGAGTGATTTCCAAACATGGCTGTGATGAACCCAAATTTTGTAACAAAAACAGGTTACGTTTTAAATCTTCCGTTATATAATAGTTATTTTAATTGAAAAAAAAATGAAAATTTTCGTAAATTTAATCGAGAATTAATGGTGTTATTTATTAATTTATATTTTTGTTTAAAAATGTAATGTAATTGTAGGTATTCCATAATTTCAGTTGATGATCCTTAATTGGTAAAAGTTGGCAAACTTGCAAAAGAAATTTTTTTTTTTGTTTTTGCTCTTTTGCAGGTTGCCATTACTCACGGGCTGAGTCCTTTTCAAAGAGGAAGTCTGGAATATTCAATGCCCACAAAATTTGTGAGCAAGCAAAGCACTTCTTGTGCTACGAGGGCATCGCAGTTGTGGTAGTATGTGAGTGGTCAACCTGCCGTTGTAGTACATATAGTAGCCAACGTCAGGTCGCTCGCAGGGATAGAGGGTCAAGGGAGTTAGAAAGTAGGGGACAGTTTATTAGTCTTTTAGCTTGGACTCAACCCTGTCCAAAAGAAGGGTGGAACCGGAGCCCCCCCAAATGTGAGAACAGTACTCCATACAATGGTGAATAAGACCCTTATAATATAACTTTAAAACTGGTTCGAAGAAATAAATTCCCTCAACCTGAACAGAACTCCCAGCTTTTTTGAGGCCGCCTCTGCAACTGTTGTTGATGTGAGGTTTCAAAGACAATTTGTTGTTAATGTTCAGAAAAAGAATGTTTATGTTGTTCAAAGGTGAAGCGTTAGAGCCGTCGAAGGAGATAGGATAGTTGGGATGTGTTTTAGAGAGAGGGAGAGAGATGTGAAAGAGTTGAGTTTGTAAGGAGTTAAATTTTACAAGGTTCGTGCGGCTCGGCCGGAAATCCCATCCAGATCGGCAAGAATTAGAATCGAAAGATGAAAGTCGAGAAGCAACTCTAGATGCAAAAGAGGGAGCAGATTTGAAATGAGTGGAGAATTTGGAGAGTTTGAATCATCAGCATTAGAATGTTGAACAGGTGTCAGAGTACAGCTGAGGAATCGTTTGAGAAAATAAGAAGGTAATTAAAGTTGGAGATAAAACATGACCGTTGGGATGGAACACCACAATCTTTACCACTGAAAGGAGGAAGAGGACACTCCATCAACGAGTGCTTGATATGGAGTGATTCCGAGAGTACAATTAGACATGAGTAAGTTAAAGGGAGATAGGGAGGGGAACCAAAGTGTTACGGAGCTTCCGAAATAGCTGCATAGACCGTTTTTGCGATTATTACCCCGGTCAATAAGCTGCTTGGATAGCTGTCAGGCGCCACACGGTCAAAGCAACTCCGTCAGTTCCTCCTAAGGGCAGATTAACTTTTGCCAGTTTTCTCGTTAGCATGTCCTCCCTTTACTCTCGAACGTCGAAAGCCATTACTGATGATCTGGAAAGAAGGGAATGAGACTCCAGATCGATCCCAGAAATTGAGATGTTAAGAAAGAGTTTCATAAGCACTTTAGATAGATACAAGTTGAGAAGTAGCTAGGGCGACTAGTTTGAAGGATCAGAAAGGCTACCTTTTTTCCGGGATCGGTTAACATAACCGCGCTTCCGCCATGAGGAAATAGTGTTTTAGTATTAAGGACAATAAAAGAGTTAGAATTTGAACGAGGACAAGTGCGCACAGGTCATGAGCACACTCCCTCAAAACACGCACGAGTGAATGCCATCCGGGTCACTAGCCTTTCTGACGTTCCATAAGATCTTTCAGGATCTCATGCACCAATCGGTCTATATGTGTCACAGTTAAAGACAGGCAAACCTTGAGAAGAAAAGGAGTAGGGAGGAGGAGTGCAGATCGACCAGGGTAGAATTAGATGAAAAAAAGTGAGGCCGAAAGAGATTGGCCTTTTCAGAGGAGAGTTAGTCTACAGATAACCGATCAGAGTGCGAATAAAGGGAAGGTTAAGGATGATTTTACAAAAGTTTGCTTAGAGATGTTTTTGGCAAGAGCCAGAAATTTTTTATCTAGAAGAACATACAAGCTGGTTACGTTCACTTCCTTTACTGTAAAGAGCGCTGAAGCCGTCATTAATAACAGACCTGCACGATCGAGCAGGAAAGAAAATTAGTAAGATGTGTAGTGAGTAATGGAGTTTTTCCATGCCCGATTGTGTCAATTGTCTCTCTCCTGATGGCGCGAGAAAAGGCCGCCATCGAACCTGATGTATTTTGAAGGAAAAAGTTTAGTTGAAGATATATATATAATATTATACTATATATATATATATATATATATATTATATATATATTATAATATATATCTATATATATAGAATATATATATTATAATATATATATACTATATATATTATATTATATTATATATATCTATTAGGTAGAGTGCGCGCGTACTCACAGTCAGATGTAAATACCTCCCATTGTTGCTGGTTATGTAGGGATTTCTATGACATCAGTGCCTAATAGTTTCACCTCTCTTTTCTGCGTTCATAACCACACTTTATCCTTCAGCCTCTTAGCAGACATCACCCTTTCTATCCATAATCATATACTACATCATTATATATTATCAACACCCTCATCCGAGACAATATCTTATAGACTCCTTAATCACTTATTATCCCATCATGTGTGGTGGGAGAAAGAATTTGCCCATCATTGTATGTCCTGCGCTTTGTCTTAGAAGGCAACCAGAGGGATCGTGGGCTAGTTCGGTTGGCTGCCTACTACGGCTTTATCTTTTGCCGGAATGCTACATCACTGGCCTCGGATTGTAAGTTGTGATCACCGTAAGTGACCTTTTATCTTTTGGCGAAAATGTATGAATCGTATGGGTACATAGAATGTCAGAGGAATAAATGTAGAGGAGAAGAGGAGAGAGGTGATTAATGTATTTAGAAAGGGCAAGATTTGATTTGTTTCGCTGTGACTAAAACAAAGATGAAATGAAACTGTGAAAATAAGCGGTGTGGCTGTGAAAGTGTATGTGCTGTTGGTGTGGAAAGGAATGAAAAAGGGAGAGACGGAGTTGCATTTCTGATGAGTGATTTTTTTACAGAGCTATGGTAAATGTTATGAGTGAGTACTTAAAATTTATAATGTGTTGATTAAATTTTATGATACAAGGTGTGTTTGGTTGTGACATATGGTTTCATCTGAATGATGTTTTGGGATGGGGTTTAAGTAGGAGCTTCATGATTGCTTGTGTTGGGTGACCTAAATGGTTGGATAGTTGCTCAAAAAAGGGATGGAATAACAGGTGGCTTTGGGATGTCGGGAGAAAATTGAGAATGGTTAGGCAAGGTGATTGAATTGTCTGTAGAGGAGAGGGAGGTATGTAGTGATAACTAATACTTTCTTCTAACACAGAGAGTATTCATGAAGTTTATACTAGAGTGGTCTGTAGGTAGAGATGGTATCGGAAGTGAAAAGTATGATTTGTAATATAGAGCAGGTGAAGAAGGATGATGTTTGAGGTATGTGTTGGTGTTAAATCGTGAGGGCGGTTAGGAATGGGAATTATTAGAATCATTTACTGTCTTGTTTTATGTGAATTAAGTTGGACAGGTATGATAAGAGAAGGAAGTGGTAAATTAAGATGTTGAGAAGTTAAATGAGCAAACCCATAAAGGACAAAGTAATTTAGAGCGCTCTGCAGATAAATCAGTTTAATTTGTGAACATAGTTGAAACTAATCAAATCTGAAGCAAATGATATTGAGGAGGTTGTTAGTAGTGGCAAAGCAAGTATGTAGACTCTTGTGCTAATAGTGGAAGTTAGAGAATGTTATATGAGTTGTGGAATGAATAAGGCGATGTCAAGTTGGTTTATAATGTTGAAAATGAAGCGTGGTTGAATTATACTAAAAGCAAATGTGATGAGGTTTTCAAAAGAAAGATGTTTGAAATAATAAAAGATATGAGGAAAAAAAGGAATACTAAAATATGCATACGTAGGAAGGAAAAAAAGAGAGTAACTATGAAGGAGTATGAATGGGGGACTTACAAGGTAATAGGAAGCTCTGGAAAGGAGGGAGAGAGAAAGGTTTAATTAAGAATGATTGCTTTAATAAGTGAAATCTGCTTAGAATAATTGAATATGGGATGATGCTTTCGTAACTGATGAAATGGATCGGAGTATAGTGCTGGAGGAAACACTTCGAAAATCTGCACTATATTGGCAATAATGAAGAGGTTGATAGTGAATGTATATGGGTTTGATGCTTAAGAAGGGATATGGTTTATTTTGGGATTGAGGTCATTAAAAAGGAGGACGGTAATGGGTAGAGTGAGGAAAATTGAAGCAATGGTAAATTGCATGGTATTCTCTTCTTTTTTTG
>JABUQX010074136.1:0-13242 GCA_015478945.1 Trachelipus rathkii | reverse complement strand
CAATAGCCAGTGTAGATACTTCTCCAGCTCCATCTTCATTGTTTCCCAAACTATCGTCCACTTAATTTATTGTTGAATCAGTTTCTTTACACCTAATATATCTTAACATTTCCTTCTCCTTTCTTTTTCCTGGTAGCCACAATATCAACAGAACTCATGACCATTTTTCTCTCAGTTCGTTGGCCAATAAGAAACAATTGCTCTTCTTTAGGCCACTTTTTGGAATTTTTCACAATTGCACGTAGAAAAAAATCTTTGCATTTGCCAGCTGCAATATCAAACAACTTTTTTTTGTCATTTTCTTGGAATAAATTTATTTTTAATTTATACTTGTCATTTTTTCGCATTTTACATGGTTTTAAAAGATTTCTGTACTTCTCATAATAGTTTCTAAATAATTAAATAATCCGATTATGCGATATTATAGGAATAAAAGCTCTATTCCATAACTCGGTCAGTTTTAAAGAAATGATTAGGGTTGTACCGATAGTATCGGTATCAGCAGTATCAGCCAGTTCTATTGAGTATCAGTATTGGTTAATTGGCCGATACTTCTTAACTTTTTGGATGGAAAATTTATGAAAACTTTTTAGATTCAATAATAAATTGTTTCAATATATATATATATATATATATATATATATTATATATAATAATAATATATATATATATATATATATATATATAATATATATATATATATAATATATATATATATATATATATAGTAGATATATATTATATATATAATATATATATATATATAGGTCAGTATCGAGTTTATATTTATTATTTTTTTTTCATCAACTTCTTTTTAACTTAGATTTTTAGCGTTTCTCCAGCTTGGTCTTAACATTTACATATTTGGATAGCCATTATTATAATTTATACAGATTTAGCTTCCACTTTCTTAGTTGATCAATAGTATTTTTTTTCTTTTTTTTTTTTTGTACGCAATTTCGTGAGTGTGTGTGAGTGCGCGAGTGTTTTTAAACTTTCTGGATTATTCATATTTTAGAT
Source organism: Trachelipus rathkii (assembly GCA_015478945.1). Lineage (NCBI taxonomy): Eukaryota > Metazoa > Arthropoda > Malacostraca > Isopoda > Trachelipodidae > Trachelipus > Trachelipus rathkii. Next base: position 12,222 of record JABUQX010074136.1, on the reverse strand, counting down.
ATTTCCTGTAAATAGGGTTTTAGCGTTTTAAAATTTCAGGTTTTAAATTTAGGTTTTAGCGCACGCAATATAAACCATTTGTTTATGAAAAAAGTTCATGAAATTTTTTTTTTTTTTTTTTTTTTTTTTTTTTTTTTTTTTTTTTTTTTTTTTTTTTTTTTTTTTTTTTTTTTTTTTTTTTTTGTGTTCGTGTATGATAGCAGATTTGCACAGGCCTGGGCCTTTCTATTGACTTTACCAAAATCAGAGTGATTTGCACTCTAACTCTGCATGCGTGGGGGTGGGATACCACCTTCTGTAAACTCTAACCCTAATTTTGTGCTCTTGTCTGAGGACCCAGATGGCTAAGAAAGTTCACCTCTAACTCGGTTTAAATATATCCAACTAATAACTTATTTTTATAATTACCGCCTATGTAAACAAACACTCCTATAACAGTGTCTCGAGAATCTCGAATCTCCTAACTTCGATGTTCTTGGGCTAAAAAATCTTTCTTCCTTCTACTAACATTATCTTTCTTATGCTTCTGCTACTGTTCTCCTAACAGAACAGATTTTCATGCCTTTTTTGATTTCCTTACTACACTTCTCACTAGACTGTTATATCTTCTCATCAAATACTGAGGTCCTCTCTATTTAGGGATTTCAATGTACACACACTGAATGGATAGGTTCCTCTCATACTGATTTAGGTGGGGAGGAAGATGAATCATTCAGTATTCTCAACGATCTGAGGCAACTAATTAAAGAACCTACCACGCACATTCCGGATCGTTCCAAACAATTCTTGTTCCTGTTTCACCTTATGTTTCACCACTAGTCCTTCTCTCTATAAATTCACCACCTTCGCTTCTATTCGGGTAAATCTGACCACAACCTTATATCTCCTAATTTTAATACTTTCTCTCAACAGCTCCGATCCTGCCTATGCGTTTTTCTGGAACTTTGATCGGGCCGGTTGGGGGGCATTGCGTTGCTTTTACGCTAACTATAATTAAAGTAATTACTTTGATTTTTAGAGGTTTCAGCCTCTGCCGATAAAGTGCGGAGCTGTAGTCGTTGACTGGCGATGAGCAGGCCCATTTCCTTCTTCGGACTAAACTCGTTCTTCTACAAAATCATGGTTCGATCGTGCTTGTTCTCTGGCTCATTCAGGGGCTAAGGACAGTAGTACGCGTGATTGGAAAATTCCTCGCTCTCCTATCACTCTTGCTTAATTTTCATTTAGCTAGAAATTAGTTGCAGAGGTACTCTTCGACGAGCAAAGCGGCTTTCATTAAACGAAAGTGCACGCTGACCTCCTTGGGCTCTCCTACTGACAAATCTTTCTGGCCTCTTGCCAAAAACATCTCTAACAACTGTATGTAAATCACCTTTCTTCCACTTTTTATTCTGATGGTTCGGTTGCTAATACTCCAACTGAAAAGATGCCTAATGTCTTTGCGCCTTTTGGTTTCCTATAATTCAACCATAAGATGATTTTGTCATATCCTCTTCCTCCTTCCTCTTCTTCAGGTGTACCTATGTTTTTACCTGTGATTACATTTGATCGGATGCATGGGCTTCCTGAAATCTAGATGAAGCGTTTAGGAAGGTGGAGTGCCCGGATGAGACTTCCTTCCCGAGTTTTAAGAGAGTGTGCTTCCGTGATAACCGCCCTCGTTCAACTATATTCTCTATGGTTCACAATACTAGCACTTTCCTCAGTGCGTTAGAAGCGACGCATATGGTCCACCGTATTCCGAGAAAGAAGCCGCTCTGATCCTACTAACTATTGCCTAAACTCTTAACTTGTATTCTATCTAAGATCTTTAAAAACCCTTCTCAACTCTCACTTTTTAGACCATCTGGAATCTATTACCCTTCTTTCCGATCACCAGAATGGCTTTCGATTCGGCGCTAAAGGTCTACTGGCGATATACTTTCCATTTAACAGATTTATGGTTTTCCTCTCTTTGGAACTACGGGGAGACTTGCGTGGTGGGTGCTTGACATATCCAAAGCATTTGACCGGGTATGGCACGAGTCACTGCTCTCCAACCACCCCTCCTTTGGGTTTCCTTCTTCTCTTTGCTACTTTATCTAGCCTTTCTTTTCAAATCGCGTCATATCGGCTGTTGTTGATGGGCGACTTCTTTTCTGTCAATAGTGGTTTCCTCAGGGTTCTGTATTTATCTCCTACTTTATTCCACTTTTCATTAATGATTCTTCTCACATGCACATCTAACTCTATCCACTCTTATATGCTGATGACTCGATCCTTCATTCTTCAACTCATTTCAATTCTGCTCCCTCTTTATTTTCTAGAATTGCTACTCGTCTTAATTCTTATTCTGATTCTATTTTCTCGCTGATCTGGATAGAATTTTCCTGTGGAGTCGTTCTCAACCTTGTGAAATTCAACTTTTTCAAATCCAACTTCTACAAAATCTATTTTTCCGGATACATTGGCTACATGCTATTTAATACCGGAAGGGTATCCTGTCTCGCCTGTTGACAATATAAACATCTCTGGCCTTAACATAAACAAAAAGAAATGTCTTGGAAACCTCACATCACAACAGTTGCTTGCGGCGTGCATCAAAGAAACTGCGGAATTCAGTTTAGACTGCGCAGACGTTTTTCCCTCTCTTAGTTACCCAGCTATACAGGTCTCACATCCGCCCTTTTAATGGAGTAAATGCGCTCCATATCTTGTGGGGGAGCTCTGCATCTCACCCGGCTTTGGATTAGGGTCTAGTCAAAGGCCTAAATGCTATAAACTGTCCTGTACTTTCTTAGTTCACTTGACCCTCTTCTTTGCGGTGCGATGTTGATGTTTAAAATCTTTTTTCTATAGGTACCGTAGCGGCACAGTGCTCGAGGGAACTTTCACTCGCGTACCCCCCCCCTTTACCGACGCCCTCGTAGCACAAAGGGTGCTGTGTCGCACATGAGTTTTGTGTTTATTAGTAACCCCAGACTAGTTCGCTGCGGTGCTTCCTTCTTTCCTGCCACCTCTGTTCTTTGGGAATTCTCTTCCATCTTCTGTGTTTCCTACTCAATTAAATCCCCTCACTTTAAAGCCTACGTCTGCGCTCATCTGCATAATTTGCGTTAGATGAATTTTGAGGCGTTCAACATCCGCTCTTTGAATAGGGTTCTGCCCTGTGAGCGGCGCGTTGACAACGAAAAAAAATAAAATAAGATAAATAAATAATAAGGAATTATTAAGCTAGCTGAAACCCTACAAAACTGGCATTACGAAGGTGAACCATTTTTAGAATGCATTTAAATAGCATTAACGAGGAAACTTGCTCGCATGACAAAAAAAAAAAAATTCACAAAAGTGGAGCCGCCTTTATCAGCAACCCCTGGCAACAGCAAACTTGATAGCTGACGACGGTGGCTTTCCAGCAAGTAAACATACTGAAGAGATGAAGAGCGATTTGGATATGTTAGACTTGAGAGTTCATGGCCGAAATTGCAGTTGACATCTCATTCACTTTCAAAGGAATCACACCAAACCTCATCGAAAAAAACGAAGAGACAGTCATCAAGGAGGAAAAGAATATTCAAATTTGCAATCTGGAAAGAGGAGATGAGGCTCTACGAAACATGCAGATGCTGACTAACAGAAGGGAAATCCTTTCATGTGCATTGAAAAAGGCAGGTTTTCTTATCATCAGCTGCTTGCAAGCAAATAATTATCAGCCCTCCCTCGTCAGTCGAGAGCGAGCGTATTTTTAGTGTATGTGGGAATGTAAACACCCAAAAAGGACAGGCTCTCGCCAGATACTGGTGAAAGCTAATGTTTTTGCATCACAATTGAGAATTTTTGAATTTGAGGTATTGAATGATATCTAGTCTTTTATCTTAAAGGAGCTATATTATTATTAGTTCATGTTTGAAGTAATAGCGTTTTTTTATTTTATACTTTTCAGCTTGACTAATTGAGATCTCTTCTTTCATTATTTTTATTTCTTTATATTGATAGGCAGTTAAAATCTTCTTTGGTAAATTGTATTCTGTTAAAACATATTAAAGCTAGTAATAGCTAACTTTGTTTAATACATTACTGGAGAATGGAAATGGAAATTTTTGAATAAACACAAACATAAAAAAGTTATTTAATTACTAATTTAATTTAATTAATTCCTAAAAGATACTTATTTTAATTTATAAAAATAAATACAGATAATTGGGCCACAACCAAAATATGAAAATAAGATGACTAAGTTATTGGTTGTACAGGAATGCAATTCCTGAGTTGCCTAGCAGTACACAAATGTTCTATCTTATTACTGTGTATTTATTATATTAATTAAAGTATCGGGATTCGGCACCTAAAAAAATTAGAGTACAGGTATCGGCCTCTTTCTCTGGTACAAAACCCAAGTCTTTAAAAAAATGATCTCACCTATTTCACCCAGTGTTTCAATTTCAGAGGCATGTTCTGTCTTTTAGCCATCTTGAGGCACCAAAAACAATACAACTCACAGTTTTTTTCTAGTTTTTAAAACTGATGAAGTTGACAGCGTAGACGTCATATTTATAGGCTGTAAAGATTTCAAACGTATGGATGTTAGTAAGATTAACACAAATCCCAAATAAAACAATTTAAACAATTAAAAACACGTGCTACCAGTACTAACGCTCAACTCACAATGATGACAAATGAGAAATAAAACAAGCTGGCAATTAGTTATGCATGCATATCAGAAAGGCACGAAACTGTGGTGTGGGAGTTAAAAGTGATTTGTGCATTATGAAAATAAAGAATTATAAATGGAAATTATTGGAGCAACAGAACAAGTTTATCTAGGTTGACCAAATTTTTGTGGTTACATGTATGCACTAAAAGTATACATTTTACATACTATTACATTAACATATTAGTACCCCCAGGTTGGCAACTATAATTCCTTGTCACTGTATTAGAACAGTTATTGGTATATTTTCAAAAACCCTACCATCAAACTCTTGGGGAACCGGTTAATAATTGTAAAACATCTCCCAAATTTTAAGGGTAAAGTATACATATCAAAAGGCAACTTTTCCGCACTATTACGCTTAGAAAAAGAGTATGTCACTTTTTTCGTTCCACCCTAATCCCCACTAACCTAAAGAAATGGATATCCAATTTTCTATCAAGAAGAACAGCACAAATACAAACAAACAAAACAAAATCCATTGCAGTAAACATCAATAACAGAGTACCCCAAGGTGCAATACTGTCCCCCCACACTCATTTAACCTATTATGGCCCGATCTCCCGCAACTGCAAGAATCAGCACCACACAAATCATAACCTATGCAGATAGCCACTACAAACCAAACCTAAATAAACACAGCCATATATTCTGATTAGGGTTGGGAAAGGAAAAAAACAAGCTCGTTTTTTCCCAAAAAAAAACAATTTTTTTTTTTTTTCATGAAAAAAAAAACAGCCTGAAAAAAACAAGTAAAAAAATTTTTTTTTTCATTTTTACAATAAGTTGTGGAATTTACCTGTTTGAACAATTATATTAGAAGTTTTAGCAAATATGCTCTAATTTGGGACATTTTTGGGTTCCAATTTCCTACAAGGTGGAAGCCCCTCAGTTTGTGTTGAAAATTTTTATGGGTATTCCATATTTTTATTATATATTCTGAATTTTGATATTCATAATATTTTGTTTGTGGCTTCATCAATGTTTTCTTACTCAGTTTCAGCTTTCAGTAACATTTTTATCATAATTATTTAATCAGATTTTAGAAATGCCATATGCAAAAAGTCGTGTGACTGTACTTTTTAAGGAAATAAAAAGTAAATTAAATTAAATTAATTAAATGTGGCTGATCATGCTGATGAGCGCAGTGATAATGAAGGCTTGACAGTAGTCACAAGCACATAAGTCAGTACTCATAGGACTGCGGGTCGGAGGAGTGGGGGACTAGTGACTTACATCAGAGGATGGAGTAAAAGTAATCATCCACTCATCCTCTTTTTCATTTACAGTCTTGGTATATAAAATGAAAAAGGAAGTAAAGTTCTTTTCCATAGAAAAAAAATACAGGTGAAAGCATGAGAGATTATATTCTGAGATATGAAAAGAGTATCTAAAGAATGAGACAACGTAGGTGGAGGAAAAAATGTGGTGGGAGGAGCTTAAAGGAAGTACACTTACTACATGGAGCCAAACTAAGTAACATGGAGTTACATATTCGCAGGGTTCACACTGAAATTTTGAATTTGATTTCCCTGACTTCCCTGACCAAATTCGCAAATTTTCCCTGACCAGCGTATGTTCTTACCTTTGCGTATATTTATAAAATATCTATTAATCATTATTGCAGCCTATTTACTCAGTTCATACATTAAATTATTGAAAATTTACTTTAGAAACTGTTTATCATCATGGATGAATTTAAAAAAATATTTTTATTTTTTTTGAGTAATCAGCCTATATCTTCCTCATAGCGGTCCAACTCACTCCTTTTTTATTTTTTCCAAAAGTAAACAGTTTTTATTTATACAAAAAGGAAATAAATTAAAAGGTTACATTAACGGACTAGGTGACTAACGTCCACAGTGATCACAAAGTTCTAAATATGGAGATTTAGGTTAACTTTTTCTTCTCAAGCATCTTAATTTTTGATTTTATATAGCGTCTTCTTTCTGTCAAGCTTTCAGTTTTAACATCTATCTCTGCTCTTCAGTGTTAATAGATCTGTATGAATAATTTTCTTTTCTTTCTTCTTTTTATTCTCTTTCTTCTTTTTTGGGTTCTGTTTGAACTCTGGAGATGTTCTTCATATCTCCTAAGGGCAGCTCTTACATTTGTCAACATTATTGAGTGATAGGAACATTTATGAATACTTTCTAGATCTTGTATAAGCATTGTTGCACTTGTTCTCTTGAAGAAATCAGACTATGTTCTTTCAGATTCTCCACTAAAATTATGCTTAATTTATAGAAAACCCTCCTTCCAATGTCCGCATTTCCATGCGAAAATATCAGTCGTAATTAGTAAATTGCCACAATTCCACATAACATTGATTCCCAAGGTACTATAGAAGAAAAAAACTAATCAGTCTCTTAGAAAGACAGACAAACACCATCCAAAAATATTTTTGAAATTTTATTTAAGGTTAGATAGAATGAGCTTCACTTGCCAGTAGAGATGTATGTGCTTTGCCTATTTCTAGAAACATAGGAGCAAGTCCAAGTTAATCCACATATTTACATTTCATTAGCCCCATTTTAAAAATTTGAAGCTGCCGCACTATCTGGAAACATTAATTTAAATGTTTCCCCTATATCTGCACACGAGTTTAAAGACATTTTATCATCCACCACCTTTAATGCCTATACTATTTCAGATCCTGTAACATCATCTTTAAGGCAAAAAAATGAACTGATTGAATAAACTGATTTTGGTTCTAAAGTTATTAATAGAAGACACTCGGGTCATTTTACATCGGTTGATGTATGCATTAGGAAGTTGATGGAAAATGGCATAATTTTCAGTTGCACACACTTTCACTAATAATTGTATTATTAATTTCAATGAAAAAAATTTTTTCAAATGATGAAAATATCCTGCTGGTTTTGATTAAATTCAAATGTTTCCATTCTTGAATGTGAAACTTCGGTTGGCGCCCCATGTTAGATAGAACAAAGTTCTTTTTACATACTTTACAGTATGCCTTGGAACTATCAGGTCCTTTACCCAACCACCTGATAAACTGTGGGTTCAGTTTGACGTCCAACCACTGGTCGTTAAAGTTAGTTTTTTTGTTTGAAATCATTTTATAAATAAATAATAATAAATACCTTCAACTGCACAAAAATCCAAAATCACTTCTTCAAACCTCAAAAAAAAAAAAAACACCTTAAAAAGTATAAATCCCTAAAAAAAAAAAAAAGATAAAAACAGATTAAGTCATAAAGATCATACAGTCTGAAAAAACACATCATATCACCAATACACCTTCAATCAAAAAGAAATGTATCTTGGAAACAACCTCTACGAACAGAATAGAGGAATAGTAGGGTAATAGTGAACTAAATAGAAAGAAACAGAGATAGAAGTAATTTATGAGAATGTCATTCCTTGCCCAGACCTTTTCATTCACTTACTCAAATACATCTCTATTCCACAAATGATTACAGTAAGGAAAAAATATATATCAAAAAATATGCAACTTGGTCCATGGATCATTCTTCATATGTTTTGAAATTTTAAAATTTCCTGACTTTTTTTTGGAATTTCAGGGAATTTCCCTGACTTTCAGCATATCTTAAAACGTTTCCCTGACTTTCCCTGACCAATTTTTTTTTCCCTGACTTTCCCTGACTTTCCAGAAAGTGTGAACCCTGTATTGTGTTAGAGGCTTGCGGTCAAGAAGAGTATGGATATGAAACGTTAAAGGAGTATTAGGTAGAATTTTTCAAGAGACTAATAAAGACAATAACATTAAGAAAGAAGAAGAATGGGTGGGAGAGGAGAAAATACACAAGGAAGCGAGATGGAATAGAAATTTTTATGATAATAGAGAAAAATGGAAGACTACCAAGAAAGAGAGAGATAGAAGAAATAATTCCTGTTATATCTGCCAAGCAAAAACACATTTTGCTAGAGATTGCCCTAATAATTGGAGAAACAAAAACAAAGAGAAAAAAGTTGAAGAAAAGGAGAGTATTATGGGCAAAATATGAGGATGGAAGAGAAGATAACTTAGATTTAGAAGAAATAGATGGAATTTTGGATACTGGTTGTAATAAATCAGTATGTGGAGAATTGTGACTAGCAAAGATTGTGATGAGACTATCAGCAGAAGAGGTAAGTGATGAATAAAGAACAGGAGAAGTCAGAAAGGAAATTTGTTTGGAGAAAGTGAATGAGGCGTCAAAAGTCTTGAAAATACCTTGTGTGGTTGGTAGTTTAAAAGTAAAGATAAGAACAGAAATAATTAACGGTGAAGTGCCTTGGTTAATAGGTAGAGAAGCATTGGTGAATATGGGTTTGGTAGTTGATGTTGAAAAAAGGGAAGTTCAATTTAAAAATCTTGGCAACATAAGGGTGAAATGTAAATTGGATAAAAATCATTTACGCATGCCACTAATGAGGGAGAAAAAATTAGAAGATGTATGGATAGAAAAAGAGTGGCTTAATGATGTGGAGGAATGTAAAAGAAAGATGAAAAAACTTCATTTACAATTTGGTCATGGCAGTTAAGAAAAACTATGAAAGTTAATATAAACCGGTTGTAAAAACGAAGAGAATTTTGAGAAAAATAAAAGAAATATAAGAGAAGAATTACAAAATATTTGTGAGAAATGTGGGTATGCCTCAAATATAAAGACTCCTACAAGACCAGTAGTTGGTTTTCCTATGGCACATAAGTTCAATGAGATGCTAGCTTTAGATTTAGGAGAAATAGAAGGAAAGAGGTTCATGGTTATGGTGGATATGGCGACTAATTTCTTACAAGCAGCATGGATTAAGAACAAACAACCAGAAGAAATAGTGAAGAAGCTGCTATCTAAGTGGATTAGTGTCTTTGGGGCTCCAAGTAAAATATTTTCTGAATGGACATGAATTCCAAAATGAAGAGGTTAAAATATTAAAAGAATGCTTTGGGATTGAGATAAAGAGCACTGCTGCAGAAAGCCTGTGGAGCAATGGGAAATGCGAGAAGATGGTGGGATTGGTGAAAGACAGAATAAGGAAATTGATGGAGGAAGATACTAAGGACTGGGAAATAGCAATGTACTGGACTATCTTTGCAAAGAATTGCCTCTCAATAAAAGGAGGTTTTTCTCCTAACCAGTTGGTTTTTGGAACAAATCCAAGATTCAGTAATGTGACTGGCGAAATAAGCATAACAAATGGAGAATGATTACGAAAATGAAATGATGGAAAAGAATATGCATGCTTTGAGGAAAGCGAGAGAAATACATATAAAGCAAGAATCTGAGAAAAAAATTAAGAGCATTACTGAAAAAGATAAGAGAATACAATGTAAAAGAGGCCAAATTGGGAGATAAAGTTTACTATAAGAGAGAAAATGAAAAAAGGTGGAGAGGACCAGCAAAAGTAATAGGAATGGATGGGAAGACAATAATAGTTAAACACGGAGGTACTCTAAGAGAAGTGTCTAGAGTACATAACTAGGATCAAAACTGTAGAGGAGAATGAAGAAGAAAGAAGAAGAAAAGAAGAAGAAGAAGAAAGAAGAAGAAGAAGAATAATAAAAAGAAAAGAAAGAAGAAAAAAGAAGAAAGAAGAAGAAGAAGAAGAAGAAGAAGAAGAAGAAGAAGAAGAAGAAGAAGAAGAAGAAGAAGAAGAAGAAGAAGAAGAAGAAGAAGAAGAAGAAGAAGAAGAAGAAAGAAAAGAAGAAGAAAGAAAGAAAAGAAGAAAGAAGAAAAAAGAAGAAGAAAGAAAAGAAAGAAGAAGAAGAAAGAAAAGAAGAAAAGAAGAAAGAAAAGAAAAGAGAAAAGAAGAAAAAAGAAGATAGAAGAGGAAGAAAGATGAAACTAAACCAGAAGAAGAAGAAAAGAAAGAAGAAGAAGATAAAATAAAGAAGAAGAACATGAAAGAAAAGAAGAAGAAGAAAAAAGAAGAAAGAAAAGAAAGAAAGAAGAAAGAAGAGAAGAAGAAGAAGAAAGAAGACAGAAGAAGAAGAAGAAGAAGAAAGAAGAAGAAGTAGAAGAAGAAAGAAAAGAGAAAGAAGAAAAGAAGAAGAAGAAAGAACTACAGAACTACAGAACCACAGAACATAAAGACTTTACAGTCACTCAAGGCTAGTCTGAGGGAAGAAGAGGTCACTTAGAACGTTATAATTAACCCTCCAAACGGTGAACCCCAAAACTGTTATTGCAAAATATTATTGTAGTGTGATCGATGATGTCACCGACTTAGAATGTTAAATAACTACTCTAAGTGGTGGACATCATAAGTATGAAATTCTTAAATTAGGTGTCGTGTGAATTCAATAAACAGCGACAGAAGCGCTAGAACAGCGGTGAAACATTTGCAGTAAATTACCTCTAAGGAATTTTATTAAAACTGTCTGTATATAAATTCCAGCGCAAAAGCTTTTAAGATGTACTTTTAACATTTACCAAATGATCTCAATAGTTCGTTGATTTCACCTTATCTAATTCTATCGTTTAAATAAAGTAAGATAGTTCACAGACCAATTTCCTTTAAGTGTTTATCTACTTTTTCTTGAATAAATCGATGTTGCCACTGTTCACTATAAGAGAGAATATTCCACTTCTCAATTACATAGTAAGTGAAGAAATTATTTGCTATATTGGTTTGAAATCGTTTATGACAAAGTTTATGCCCATTACTTCGTGTTATATCATTAAAATCATATCTAAAGAATTGCTTGTAATCGAATCGATATTGTCAAATTTATTTAGTATTTTGAAAACTTCTTTTAATTTTTCTCTCAATCTTCTTCTCTCTAAGGAATGGATATCTAATTCGCGTAGTCATTGCTCGTATGACTTACCTCTCAATTCCGATATTAATTTGGTTGCCTTCTTTGAATTTTTTCAATTTTCTATGTTCTTTTTAAGATATGGACTCTAAAACTGTACTGCGTATTCCAGATGATGTCTAACTAATGTTTTATGGAGAGGAAGTGTTATATTTATAGATTTATATTGAGGTTTCTGGCAATGAAACCCTAGAGCTTTATTTGCTTTCTTAACAGCTTCAGCACATTGTTTCCAAAACTTTAAATCCTTATTAATTAATAATCCTAGTTCCTTTTCCTCACTGACAACTTTGATATGGTCATCTATTTTGTAATCATATTCATTGTTGCTACTTCAAAATGTATAACCTTACATTTATCGTGTATTAAATTTAATTTGCTATAGTTTTTGACCAATTTACAATCTTATTCAAATCACTTTGGAGTAATTGATAATCTTTCTCAGTTTATGAGATTTCCAAGTTTCATATCATCCTAAAATTTCGAGATATTGCTTAAAATATCATCATCTATGTCATGAAAAATATAATAAAAAAGTATTTTCGTTGAAAATAGTAACATCACTAATAACATCAGCCCATTCTGAGCACTCACCATTGACAACAACTCGTTGTTGTCGATCCAATAACCAATTTTAATCCAATTTTAAAGTCTTCCTGAATACCGTGAGCTCTTAGCTTTTCAATAATCTTTGATGAGGGGCGGTATCGAATGCTTTGAAAATCTAAATAAATGACATCAAAAG
>JABUQX010074135.1:30000-46043 GCA_015478945.1 Trachelipus rathkii | reverse complement strand
GCACTGACTGAGGCCTTACCTGTTTTAGTTTTAACACATACATAGCTTATATTCCAAGTTTCAGACCTATATCTCTCATTCTTCAGATGATCATGAAAAGGGTGTCAAATGTTCAAAGTCTTCCATTGATTACTTTAAAATATTTTGAACAATCATAGATATGAGTATATATATATATATATATATATATATATAGAGGAGATAGATATATATATATAGAGAGAGAGAAGTATATGGTTAGCAGGGTATATAAACACTCTCACTAAAGCAGAGTTCCTAATCACAGGAAAAATCAGCCTAACGTCCGAGCAGATCGCTGGCTTCATAAGCCTGGCAGAGGCTAGTCACATCTGGCCCCACCCACAGCTGCTAACCTGGACCTCCTGCTTGCAGTGAGGCTTCCCCACCACCAGAGCTTATTTGCACCCTTATATGTAAGAAATAGGCAAAATATATAAAAAATTAAAAAGTATACACATATATATTTATTGAAGACGGCGAACACATCATCATCATGCTCATCAACAGACATATCATCACACCATCATTATTAATAGATCATTATTACATTATCGCCATCATCATCACACATATCTACTATTACTATCATTACCATCTACCGCTAATATCATTATCATTATCACATTATTATTTATTTTAAAGATCAACATCAACATTATTATTTTATTAATATTATCAGCCTTCATCACCACGATCACCAATGATAAGACTTTGCCATATACGATTACCCATTCTGTAACTACGAAGGACCGGTCGAGTAGGGAAGTACTTTGAGCTAGTGGTACTGATGAGAGGTGGAGAGGAATATATATATATGGTATATATATATATATATATATATATATATATATATATATATATGTGAGATATATATATATATGTATATATAAGTATATATATATATATATATATATGGTTATATATATATATATATAGGTGTGTTAATTTTAATCGCTCACGCACTGAGCGTGGAGCTCGACTGGAAAATTTTTCGTGGTAGCCTCTAAGATAATATTATGCTAAACAGACGTTTGTGTCGAAATGAAAAAAATTCATGTCTCAAAACTATAATAGCAGAGCGAAAAAGAATTCATTTTTAAACTATAAATTTTGAAGTCTAATGTAGAAAAGAAACATTATTGTTAATAATTATAGCATTATGAGAGACGTTTCTTTAAGACCTTTATATGTTACTCGTTAAAGTTAAAAGTGAATTTCAGTAAAGCAGTTTTTGTTTTTTACTTTAATTAAAGTAATCTTCAAGGGTATAACACTAGATGAGTAGAGTTTAGTCTTTGGCCGGGAACTGATGGCAGATTGTTTCCCTTCTGGGAGGGCCCCGGAACTCTGCTCTGGCATTGGTGTCGTAAGCCCTTCCGCCCCTTCTCGCTGGTGGTGGAAAACGTCCCCCCCTGTGTTCCCCATGGTCGGCTCGAGCCCCACATTACGTGTAATACTCTGCCAAGAATAATATATACTTACATTAGAACAGGTTAAAAAGATAAAAAATAGTGAAAAAATCATTTCAGACCCAGAACATCTTATTAATGTATCATGATACACTGTGAAATTTTTTGATCTGAGCCCTGTTCCAGTGTGGGTAGTTATAATCTTTGTCCAGGAGGTGAGGAGCAGGTTATGAGAGAGAGGAAGCAGTGGCAGGCGAGAGGCAGGTACAAGGTGTGGCAGCAGTATGGAGGAGGCATATATATATATATATATAGTATAAGGCCTTAAATATTAATATCAATAAATCTTTGGCAGTTGCCAGATACATTGGGAGAGATATATATATATATATAGAGGTAGAGATATATATATATATATATATATGAGGTAGAGAGAGAGATATATATATACATATATATAGGCAGGTGAGGAGAGTATATGGTGTATATATATAAGTAGGTCCCTATTGAGTAAGCTTTTTTTTGGGAATATTGCTGTAGGTGGATAATAACAATGTGATTCTTGTGTGATGGTTTACATCTTAAAAGTTCAGAAACATGTTTTAAATACATTGTGTAATCCAAACACATTTAAAGATCATTTAAATTTAAAAATGAAAGACCTCAAAACGAATAGACACTTTCTACAGAAAAACCAATTAAGATATTTAAATCAGCAGCAAAGCCCTCCCGAGAGGGTGTCAGTCCCCACCATCGTGCCCCGGAAGGTCGAGAGATCCTGACCTAGCCACATCTCTTTGGTGGTTTAACTAGTATTCCTTTAAACAAAAAAAAATTTTAAACTGACGGAGTCGTACGTAACTGGTCTTATATATTTTTGAATCATGTTTTTCACCTTAAAATGACTGTTAGGATCATATACTCTTAGTAAACAAAAATCAAATTGATTTAAATGCAAAACAGGTCCTAATATATATATATATATATATATATATATATATATATATATTGGTTATATATATATATATATATATGTAATGTATATATATATATATGTTATATATATATATATATATGTATATAGTTGTTATTATATATATTAGTTGGTTAAGGTTGGTTATTGCTGATATATATATATATATATATAGGACCTTATCTGTTTTACGACTCTGGTCAAAGCCTTTGATTTTTTTTTTGTTTTTTTAAATATATTTCTAGTATATGATCCCAACAGTTTTAGTGGTAACGGACATGATTCAAAATATATAGGACCTTTCAGTTTATTGATCACACAAGTTTGAATTTTTTTGAGTTTATTTTTTTAATATTTGTTAAAAAAGTATATGATACCAAGAATGAATCTAAGTGGTAACTGACATGATCAAAAAGTTCAAAATGATTTAAATACCCTAAAACACTTTTTGCAGTAACATTTTCAGTTTTATTCTTTGGGGTGCTCTTTCAACCAAAGAATAATCAAGGGTGAAATGCAGCAAGATGTAGGAGTCGGGGTCTCTCGCCTTCCCAAACCACAGGGTAAGACTATTTCCTCCCTGGGAGGGTCGGAACCTGCTTTGGTATTTGCGTCATAAAATCCTCCACTTCTCTCGCCTTCATGGTATGAACCCCTGTCCCCCGGCTGTCCGTAGTTTCGCCGCACATATATAGATGGAGGCAGCAGAGCGAGCATATATATATATATATGGCATATATATATATATAGTATATGCGGCGGCTACATATATATATATATATATATATATATATATATATAATTTTTTTTTTTGTAATGTTTCTTTATACTGATCCAAATATGTACTGGTTTTTCATGTCATAATTTCTTTCGAGATATTTCATTTTTTAAAAGTATTTAATATAATGTAGATTTTTAAAAATTAGTCATAAATATTTCGAACTAATCATGTCCGTTATATCACTGAAATTCATTGTTAGTATCACAAAGTAGCAATATATTAAAAAAACAAAAAATCAAACTGATTATTGTAAAACAGAATAATCATGAGTATATATGGTGAGGTATAGTATATATATGAAGTTAGAGCAGACAGAAGTTATATAGCAAAGAGCAGCATATATATATATATTGTTATATATATATATATATATATATATATATATATAGAGATGAGGAATAAATATATATATATATATATATATATGAGTAAGATATAGCAGATATATATATATGGTTATATATATATATAGTGAGAGGAGAGATTTATATATAGGTATATATATAAATATATATATATATAGTATATATATATATATATAGATATATATATATATATATATATAGTATATATATATATATATATATATATATATATAGGGTAATATATATATATATAGTATGTATTTATTTCATTTAAACAGTGTACTTTTATACTTATTATCTCATATTCTCTAAAATTTATATGAGTTGTAGAAAAGAAACACATTAAGAATGGTCCAATTTAGTGTGAAATGTAAAAAAAAAAAAAAAAAAAAAAACTACAGATGAATTGCCAAAAAAGCACAAATAATTCCAAGGGGAGTCAACACACCGATGCAGAGTCGGTCTTCGGCCTCTCTGGGGGAACTACGGGCAGGACTACCCTTCTCCTGGGAGGCCCCTGAACCCCTGCCTTTGTATTGAGAATGGGGTGTCTCTCTGCCCCACGGGTAAGAAAACCCCTAGGTTCCCTGTCGGCTCGACTCACATTGCCGTGTGCAATACCTTACAAATAATATATATATATATATATATATATATATATATATAGATATAGGCAGGTGAGATAGTGAGGAGAGAAGAAGAGAGAGGGAGAGAGATGATATAGGCATATATATATATAGGTATGTATATATATATAAAATATAAAAGAGTATATATATATATATATATATATATATATATTATGTCCCTTGCTCCTAAAAAAAAAAATAGACAATATTTATTTTATTTATTTTAATATTATTTTTTTTTTTACAGCTTCCTAATCCAGTACCTTTAAGGGCAGATCCTGCAATGTGGACTCCCTTTTTCGTAGTTTATTGTAGTTTTTGAGATTTTTTTTTCACATTTTCGCCAACCAAAAATCGGGACCAAAGATTCCACCAATGACTTTTCCAGCATTATAGCTTTTTGAAAGATATCCATTTGAAAAATTTATGATTTTGCTGTTAATAAAAATTATATACTATATATATATATATTATAGTTATGAAATATATATATATTATACATATATACATATATTAATATTATATAAACATATATATATATATTGTTATATATATATGTTATAAAGTACATATATGATGCATATATATATATATATTATATTATTATATATATATATATATATATATATATATATATATATAAAGAGTATATATATATATATATATATATATATATATTTACATATATATATATAGTAGAATATATTAGGTGGAAATAAAAGGTATGATGTTGAGTTACATATATATATATATATATATAAGATATATTGTTGGTTGTTATTATTGATGTATATGCGCTATATATATGGAAGATAGAGAGCATATATACATATATATATATAGTGAGATAGTATATATACAGAGTAAGATATATGTATTGTAATAAACTCAAATGACTGATTGGCTGCAAAGTTATATTGAACCCCACATCAACTATAATAATAATTTATAAAACAAGTCAAGTTAATTTTTAAGACATATATATATATACTTTAACAAACATTTAGTTTCTTTCAAGCACCTTACTTAAAGTTTTCAAATCCTATAATATATTTTTAAATTAATATCATATCGTACCCTATAATTCAAATGCTAATCTAAAAACTATACTGTAAGCCTAAAAAGTTCAGCTGAATAATATTCAATTAAATGCGTAACAGAGTTCATTTGAATAGTTCTACTTCCACTGATAGCAACGGCAATGTCAGTGAGAATCGCAAGATACTAAGGTTTAGCATAGAGCATCATAATATCGAAATAAGAAATATCAACTACCAATTTTTCGTGACAATGAATAAGTAAATATCAAAAGACTTTGCAACAAGAAAGTCATTTACTAACAAGTTTGAGACACAATTACGTAAATATCAAAATCTGAATAGTGGAAAGTCACTGTGATTTAACTAATTTTAAAACATGATATTAGTCAACCATTATAAATCTAAACGAGCGTAAGACTTTACAATTCCAACTTCTTTTCTTTTCACGATTAAACCCAATTAACTAGATTCCGTGACAGCCAGAGAAGGTGTGATTAAGTCCGAAAACTTCCATTCGACCTGACCCGACTCCGACCTGACTCCACCCGACTCCGGCCTGTTGAAAATTACCTGACCCGATTCCACAGTTTGCAAATTACCGACCTGAATCAATCTTCTGGAAAGCAGGAGAGGAAAACGAGAGTATATATAGACAGAGGCAGGCAGAGGCAGCAGAGGCAGGCGGTGTATATGGCGGTTGGCGGCGCAGGCGCATATATGGCAGGCGCGCGCGGCGCGGCAGCGGCGGCGCGGCGCGCTATTATACGGCGCGCTATGTTATACATTACTATGGCAGTGCAGCAAGTGAGTGCGGCGCAGTGGCAGCGCGAAAAGGCGCGCGCGCGGCACGCGCGGCGCGTGCGGCGCGGCGGCGCGCGGCGTTATGATGCATATAGCGCGCGGCGCGGGTGGCTATGGCATAAGGCGCGCGCGGCGCGCGCGATAGCGACGTTGCGTAGTCCGCCGCGCCTCGCCATTCACTCCTGATAGTACTCTTCGCCTCTGATAAAACCCTGATTCTCTCTGGGTTAACCCACGACTGGCCGGTCGACTTCACATCACGTCGCCGACTCGCTTTCTCATCTTTTTCACGAGGCACACTAACGTATTCATTGACTTCGCTTTATCTTTCGAGATCAGACGATAACCATCAGCACCATTCTGATTTCGTCATTCTTCATCATCTACTCCCAAAGACATCTGAATAGACACTCTTTAGATTCATGTTTATTCCAGACATATCACTAGTCAACAGTAACAAAACACCCCATATATATATTTATATATTATATATATATATATATATATATATATATATTTTATATATTATATATATATATATATATAATATATATTATATATATATATATATTATTAGTATATATATACATATATTGTATAATATTATTATTATATATATTTATATATATATATATATATATTATATATATATATATATATATATATATATATATATATATTATTATTAATATATATATATATATTATATATATATATATAGTATATAGCATATATTATATATATACATACACATATGCATATATATATATATATACATATATATAGTTATAAACATATATATATATATATATACATATATATATATATATATATATATACACACATATATATATATATATATATATATATATTATATATGTTATATATATATATATATATATATATATATATATATATATATATATATATATGAGTATATATATATATTATATATATATGTATGTAAAAGATATATATATATATATATATATATATATATATAAGGAGGGTATTTTGCTACCTGTGTTAATGTATAGTAGTGGAACTATGGTCTGGAATAAGATGCATAGATCTAAAGTACAATATTCAGGGATTTACAACTTAAACGTGATTAGGTGTGACAAGAATTAATCAAATAAGGAATGAACGTATTAGATAGTTGTGTGGTGTGTGAAGAAAGGAATAAATAAGAGAATCAATGAAAGTACAAGTCTGTTAGAGTTGTGTGTGGAAAGAAGAATGATAGTGGGTTGGTTAAGCATATGTATAGTGGTGAGTGTGTTGGGAATCGACCGGCTGGGAGACCGCAGAAAATGGGATTGATGTCAGTAAAGGAATGCCTGAAGGAGAAATGAGTTTATCAGAGTGAGAAGAAAGTTGCAAAAAATAGAAGTGATGGCGGGTTTTGTGAGGGGGTATAATTGTGGCCCACCTGGGGGATGAACTCTACATTGGCGAGATGCCATGGTGAGGGGTCCGTCAGGGTCCCTTGAAGCTCTAGGATGGATTTTTTGCGACGAGTTCTCACTAACAGGTATAAAGGGGCGGAAAGACTCTGGGTTTTCTTTTCGACTTACGTCTGTATTCTCTTCAACCACTACTTTTCTGTTTCCAATGCATGCTACGCACCTTACCCAGTAAAAGAATGCCTGAAGGAGAGAAAATGAGTTTACTGATAAAAGAAGAAAGGTGCAAAATAGAAGTGAATGGCGGGTTTGTGAGGGGGTATGTTTGTAGCCCACCTGGGCCAAGGATGAACTCTACATTGACGAGATGCCACGGTGAGGGTCCGTCAGGTCCCTTGAAGCTCCAGGATAGATTTTCTGACTTCGCGACGAGCTCACCAACAGGTATAAAGGGGCGGTGGAAAGACGCAGGGGCTTTCTTTTCTAACTCTACGTCATATTTCTTCAATCACTTTCCAATGCATGCCACGCACCCACCCCATATCCTTTGAGAGAGAAGGTAAGTGGATGATGACGATTATGTATATATATTATTATATTATTATATTAAGTATATAAATTATTATTATATATATTATATATATAAATCATTATTTTTAATAGTTATATTATATTATATTTATATACATATATATATATATATATATATTATTAGTAGTTATTGTTGTTATTGTTGTTATTATATATTATATTATACTATATTATTGTTGTTATATATATATTATATATATATTTATATATTATTATATATATATATATATATATATATATATATATATATATATATATATATATATATATATATATATATATATGGTATATATATATATATATAGTATATATATATATATATATAAATATATATATTATTATATTATATATATATATATATATATATATACATAATATATTATTTGTTAAAGAATATATATATATATATATATATATATATATAAGTATATATATATATATATATATATATATATATATATTATATGTATGGTATATATATATATATGGCCAGAACTATGAATTTTTTCATATTTTTATTATAATTATATATATATATATATATATATATATATATATATATATTAAGTTATACATATATATATATAGTTATATATATATATATATATATATATATATATATATATATATATATATATATATATATATATGGGTACATAACTTCAATAAAGGACAGGGTCCAATATTAGTTTCAGGCTGAGCCCAATTTTCACCTCTATAAAGATGACATAAAATTCTTTAATTCTTTGCGCCACTCTTTGATAGGAAAGAGGCAACCAGTGTTTCAGGGAACTTTAAACGTCGCTTTCGAGTGTGTTTGCTCAGCTCAGCCTTCGGAATTTCTCATTTCTTTCCAAACCTATGTTTTGGTTTATTAACTTATTATTTTTTTTGAAATGACTTCAAACTTGAAATATGCATAGATGGGTCCATTACCTACAAAATGCATCGAAATAGTTTTTGGATTTAAAATTTGTGTTTGCAATGTCAAAATCTGATTACTTTTTTTTGGTTTTAAAATTTAAAATTATGATAATCTTTTCATCTCATGATTCATGAGCCTTCATATTATAATGTATTTTGGGGAAAATCTTCAATTTTTCTTTGAGTATACAAAAAATAGATCTGGCAAAAAAGATGCATCCCACCCTGACTATATAAGTCTGAAAATTTGTATGTTGATGGGATAGTGCAAAATAAATATCACCTTTCCAAAAAACAACATTTTTTGAAAAGAAACATTGATATATCTTTTTCACTATATCCTGATCGAGCATCAGCCTTTCAGGGCTTGTATAGCCAGGCAAGATACATCTTTTTACTTATAATTCTTTTGTACAAATAAAATTTCTAAATTTCCAAAAAAATTTGTTGAAAATTTGTTCCAAGAACAATTCCAAAACTACTGCATATACAAAGAAAATATCTAAATAAAAATTGTGCATCTCCAAAGACTGCATATGCTCTGACAATTTCATCCAGATCACATAACAGAAAAAAAGTTATCGCAATTTTTCATTTTAAAAACCAAATGAAGTGGGTTTTGAATTTTGACATTGCTGAGCACAAATTTAAAAAATCAAAAAAATATTTCGTGCATTTTGTAGGTAATGGACCCATCAAAGTATATTTCAAGTATGAAGTCATTTTGAAATAAATTGTAAAAGTTGAAAGGAGCAATGTCAAAAACATAGGTTTTGAAAAAATGAAAATTCTGAAAGAATGACTACAGACAAAAAAAAAAAACACTCGAAAACGACGTTTGTTTTTTTCCTATCAAAATTAGATGAAAATTAAGAATTTTATGTCCATTTTTAAGGGGTGGTGAAAATTGGGCTCAGTCCGAAGCAAATATAACATTGACAGTAATGTAACATTAATAGTAATTTGAAAATAAAAATTAAAGATATCATTTTCTTCAAATAAAAATTTCTTAATTTTATCTCTTAACAACAAAATGATTGATAACTTCCTTCGTTTATATTGTGCAGCTACGATGAACACTCATTAAAGCTAGTTCTGTTAGGCTTTCTTCTCCTGTAGAATTGAAAAGTATGTTTTGAGCCTTTTCAGAGTAGAGAAATATTTTTTTGAAGTTCACGTTTATATATATATATATATATATATATATATATATATATATATATATATTTTTTATATATATATATATATATATATATATATATATATATATATATATATATATATATATATATATATATATATATATATAAAGATAGATATATATATATATATATATATATATATATATATATATATATATATATATATATATATATATATATATATATATATTATTATATATAAATAGAATATATAATAGCATCTGCCAGGTCCTCCATCATTTTTCCTCTAGGTCTGATTTTATAATGCTGAGAGGAGAAAAAAAGTTTCGTTCAACGCTAATCTGCTTTTGAGGTAGAGCAGCTGAAGCTGACTAAGCTCTTTCCATAATATCTAGAAGCCATACTCATCTCTGAGCTTTGAAAACACTGAGAAGGTAGTGTAATGTGGGATAGTTGTAGTTTCATCACTTAAAATATGTTTAGATGTATGAACTTTCTGCAACCCTTTAATACAAATGACCAAATTGCAAAGTGCAGATTTAGCCTTTTGTTGTTGATCTTCAGGTAGCTTACCCTGTAGATAGAATCAATATAAACAGCAGCTAGTAGAACATATTAAGTCGCTAAAATGTTTTAAAAATTATGGATTTTTTTTTTTTTTTTCAACATCTTAAATATAGATGGTATAAGATTGAAGGTTGAATTTATTTAGAATATAACTCAAATTGAAACATAAAGAGCAGGTTAAAAAACTTCCAGAGTTTGCAATTGCATTTGAGATATGGAAGTCAAATCAGTGAACTAGGTGGCTGAAGTGATTGAAGTCACTCACAGAATCACAATTCACTGTGGAGTCGGTTCAAAAATTTTCTGACTCCAACTCACTTTATCTGAAAGTTACCAACCTTGACTCCGACTCCGACTCGACCCTTGAAAATCACTGACTCCAACTCTGACTCCACCCTTTCAAAATACCTGACTCCGACCCGACTCCACCCTCTTCAAAATTACCGACTCCACTACCCGACTCCACTTACTCCGACTCCCGACTCGACTCCAAAACCCTGGGCCAGGAGGCTATCTGATTTATTTGCTTTTCGCTTCCAACTATTTGAACTAACATCAGATTGCAACGACTAGCACCTTTTCTTTTCTTCGTAAGTCAACTTGTAAATTGTCACCTGAGCAGATTACTGTTAACTCGCCTGGTCTCCAGGCTCAATCCCTATTAAAATAAATGCCCATTAAGAACAATTTTCATTATTTTTAATAATAACAAACAATTTTCAATTTATTTGCTTACCGCTTTTCCATCGGATCTTTTTTTTCTTACAGACTTTCTCCTCCTTATTCCTTCACGTCCCAAAGACCGAACGATCTGATCCTGTTGAGATGTCTAAAACACAATCTAAACTTTTTAAAAACTAACCTTCTTCGCTTTGCCTTGGTATTTGTTTAGGTGGTTCATCATTTCCTTATAATATATATGTATATATATATTTATATAGTTATATATATATATATATATATATATATATATATATATATATATATATATATATATATATATATATTATATAAAAATATATAAAAAAATAAATATATATTTTTGTTTTTAAATTACATATATATATATATATATATATACTATATATATATACATATATATTATTATTACATATATTATATATATATATATATACAATCTAGTATGAATTTATAATTACTGGTTTAGATTCCTATATATATATATATATATATATATATATATATATATATATATATATATATATATATATATATATATATATATATATATTTTTATTATTTTATGTTATATATTATATATATACATATATATATACAAATATATATATATATATTATTAAGAAAGGTTATATATATATATATATACATACATATATACATATATATATTATTATTATATATATACATATTATATATTACATATACATAATATAAATAATATATCCGACTAAAAAGCTAACTCTGTGTTTGAATCATCGGGAGCTTGTTTTTTTTTTTTCTCTACTTTTTTCTGTTGATCGAGTCGTTTATCAAAACTAAACAATCTTTTTTTCTGTGAAAAGTGGAAACTGTATATATTCTTAAAAAGCTAAGAATTATGTGATCATTTTTTTCTGACATTTTTCATATTAAAGGTATCGGTATCAAGTTTCTTAATAATGGTATCGGTATCTAGGTTTCATATTAAAGGTATCGGTATCTAGGTTTCATATTAAAGGTATCGGTATCTAGGTTTCATATTAAAGGTGTCGGTATCTAGGTTTCACCTTTAAAGGTTTTTATTTAAACCAGTATTTATTGTATATTTATTGAACGTATGTTTAATAATCTTTAAACAATAAAAGGTATTAAAGGTATCGGTATCAAGGTTTCAAATTTAAGGGTTTCATATTTAAACCTTTAATGTATATATAAACGTAAGTTTATAGTTTATTTAACAAACTTCCACAACCTGCAAAATATCCTTCGCTTGCATAACGCAAAGTAATATAATTGAGACCGAGGTCTTTTTTCATATCTTCTTGTTCGAAGCAATTTTTAAGTAAATTCCAGCACTTCGAGCAGTTAAATATATGCAATTAAAAGGAACCTAAAAAAGTTAAAAGGGCAGGTTTTATGACTTTAAAATCTACTAAATATTTGTACGCCAGAGGTCGGGAATACTAATACGAGACCCTGGTTGAAGGAATAAATTTTCTTTCAAGTTGTATTGTCTTTCGACTCGGTATTAGTCTTCATCAGTAAACAAAAAATGGTAAGTTTACTTTCTGATAATTAGGTGTACAAATAAAACTTTTAACATGGTATAAATTAATTAAGACCAGTATTTATATTACTCATACAGAATTGTGGAACAATTATTCTTCTTCATTGTGAAGACATCTATTAAGGTATCCTTATTTCCGGTTGATCCTGCCAAGATATACAAATCCTTCGGCTAATGAGTTTCAGCTGTTTTTTCAATTAAGTAATTGCAATTTTACAATTTTACAATTTAATAACTTTAAAATAACAATTTAGAATAAAACCATTTATTTATTTTTTATGTTTGACTTACTTAATCTTACAATATATATATAGCAGCAGCAGCAAAGTATATATGTTGTTAAAAATAATAAATATATATATATATATATATATATATATATATATATATATATATATATATATATATATATATATATATATATATATATATATATATATATATATATATATATAAAATATATATATATATATATATATATATATACATATCAAGAAATGTGCGAATCCGAATCCGAAAATGCTGGATTCGGATTCGGATTCGGGTTCGAGTTCGGATTCGAACACTCAACACACACGGATTCGGATTCGAAACTGAAGGTACTGGATCCGGATTCGGATTCGGATTCGAATTCGAAACATTTTTACACACACGGATTCGAATTCTGAGCTCGATTCTGAATCTGGTTTGAATCCGAGTCTATTTCTTGTTTCTACAGGATGTCAAAAAAATCATAAAAAAAGGAAACTTAAAATAAAATTGCATCATCATTTAGGAGCCAATCACAGAAGTGCTCTAAGAGCCAATCAAAATGCATATTTCTATTATTATTGACCAATCAACGTAGAAAATAGAAAGACCTCGTGACCTCATCCCCAAAATACCTATTCCTTCTTGCACCATCAAACCCATACACATTCACTATCACCTCTTCATTACTGTTGATATTATACAGATTTTCGAAGTGTTCTTGAACAAGATCTCAGATATACGTTCCTTATATACATGGTATCTGTAGGATGTCGTGAAAGATACCGAATAATATTTAAATAGAAAATACATCAATGCGTTTTGTCGTCAGATGTCTTCTAGCCTTAGGGTTTTTACGGGTTGTGATTTTCTTTTGTCCTTTTTTCTTTAGAGGTCTTTTAGCTCTTAGACTTTTCTATTAGATAGCTATCTTTTAAAAGTGCTTTAACTTTCTCCTTACCATGGCCTTGTTCGCGTCTTATTTATACGCTTAACGTCATCGAGACATCTCATTAGAAACATCAGCAAATCCGTCTTTTTACTGATGGCATGGGATTGGCAATCTGTCGCTGTTTCTTTATATGCAGCCCTGCCTATATAGTTTTTTTTACCAAGATTTTCACCCCTTTTTCTAAACACGGGTAATGTGGTTCGCAGTAACTTAGTGAAAAATCCTCCAAGACCATACCCTCTTTGTATTTTCGACCCTACGAACACTCGTTCCATATTCATTACTATTGTTATCGGAGCTTCTTTCCTATACTGTCTTTACACTGCAAGAGTGCATTAATGAATGAAAAAATACAGCTGATTAGGTCCCTTATATATGCTTCATATGCGTCTATTTCTTGAATGAATTCCAGTAACATGTAGATAAGATTTTCAATTCTGCTTAAAAAATATTCCATCGTGTTATAGTTGAAGCGGATGTTTCTTTCTAATGTGGACTTTGCACATCAGTGTACCGCTTGTGAATGGGTAAGGCCTTCCTTCTACATCCATTATATGTACTCTTATAGAACCGATTTGCGATCTGCTCAGCGCGAGATAGTGCACATTTGGGAATATTATTACCTTACTCTCTTTAGGAAAATACACTACTCTCAACAGAGATGCTGTAATGTCCCCTACATATTGATGATCCACTATATCAGTGTAAACATAGGCCATGCCTGGGTGTTTGGGAACATCTGAGTACCTAAAACATTGACCTGATTCATATCTCTTCTCTGTCCAAGGAGAATCAGGTACTGTGTATTTAAAGAAACGGTACTCATATGCCGGCTCTGGTGAAAAATGTTCTGTGTAATGAAAAATACGGAGATATTTAAATGATGCGAGTACACCGTAAACGTTTCGGCTATATCCTCGTTTAGTTTGTGTAGCATATCATCCAACACTATAACTTTATGGCCTTGCACATTTTCCAGTGATTTAATATCGTATAAGTCTTCATGGAATTCTATTACATCTTCATACTCGTTAAACTTCTCTTGAAATATGCTGTAGCACCAGATTATATTCACAGGGTAACGCTCGAAAATTTCACCATGCCTTAAGATGTTTAATTGCAGAAAGGTTTTCCCAAAGCCTGTAGGCCCAGCCACCTACATGTGGTGGGGCCGTAGAACATGACTTTATTCACATCCATACTCCTAGAGTGCTCGATGTATACAATGTAGCATCTAAGCTGGGAGAGTGTTATATATATATATATATATATATATATATATATATATATATATATATATATATATATATATGAGAAAGGTAGATATATATATATATATATATATATATATATATATATATATATATATATATATATATATATATATATATATATATATATATATATGCAGAGTAATATTTAATGATGTTAAAACATTTTGTTCATTTAAAAACCTTTTCTACATAATTAGAAATTTAATAATCACAGGCTTACATATTTTAACATTATTAAATATATTTACAAGAATATTTAATATTTTAACATAAAATATATTTATAAGAATATTAAATACATTTACAAGGGACTTATATAACATTGCATACTTACATCTCATAGGAGCTTACGAAGACACTAACTTAAAACTCTCTAAATCTTTACAAATATGCTATTCATTTATATCGTTATCAATTATGTAGTTTCGTGCCTCGTCAATACCATCCAATAGCACCTATGTAAAAAGTTCCCTCTCTGATATCACAGTGTGGTTTACATCTGATCATAAAGCCGGCATAATGTCTTCTTCTTATTATTTTCAAGCAGATAGATAATTTTTACATCTATAAGATAGGAAAACATTAATGTTAAAGTTCCTAATCAATTAATCAGCATTTTCTTTGGTTTTTAGTATTCTGATAATAAATAT
>JABUQX010074135.1:0-17500 GCA_015478945.1 Trachelipus rathkii | reverse complement strand
TTTCATGAAACACATTTATATTACAAATGCTGAAAATACCGTTAAACTCAATTTTAAGATTTACCAAATTAAATTTCTAATTCATATTAATATATTAAAGAAAAAAATCTTACTTTTAAGAGTACAGCTCTAAATTTGTTATGTGAAAAATTAAGAAAGTCATAAATTTTATGACAAAGTAAAGTATTAATATATATATTTATTATATTATAAAACAGGTTTCACAACTATTGAAATATATATTTTTTTTATAAAAAACTAAAATATATTGAAAATTCATTAAAAATAACTATACAATTTAAGGACACCTCTTATAAATCATATTAATTAAATTCGCTTTCTCATGATTTATGAATAATTGGTAATCAGTTCAGAGCGTACCGGTTATTTAGCCAAATGGTATGAATATAAATACTACAAAATAAATAATATCTAATTTTATACAAATCTTTATAAAAGAGAAAATAAAAAATGTAACAAAAATTTGAGTAGAATAATCGTACTATTTAAGAGAGTTTATCTATAATTATATGTTTTAAATGTGAAAATTTTTATTTATTGCATGCCAGAATTTTAAGAACTTTTAAAAGAAAATAAATTTTGTACATGTATAGTTAAAAAGTAAATTCATTTAGGTCACTAATGTGAATTAATATATTTTGTATAAATACTAATGAAAATCGTGAAATTTACATTTAATAAAACCTTCAAATAATTTATAAGACACCCTTAAATAATCAAATTTAATATAATTTCATCTTCATTCATACTTTTATGTAAATTTGCTAATTATTCAATGAAACACTATATATTTTTCAAATGGACTAGTAATAATACCGTTAAAAATAACTCAATTTATGAATATTTACCATAAAAATATTCTAAATGTTGTAAAATATTTTAGGTATAAAATATAATCGTTTAACTTTATTAAGAGTTTATCTGGTTTTTATATTTGAAAACAATTAAGTAACTATGTTCAAAATTAAAAGTATAATTTTAGAAGTTAAAAATTTATTAAATAAACAAATAAATGAAATAATTGCAACTTAATTATGTAATAAAAGAATGTAGTATAAGGTATATATATATATAATAAAATCATAAATTATAATGAAAATTCAATTAAAAAAACGTCAATTTAAGACACCTAAATAAATTAATAAATTCGCTTTTCTGCTTTATAAAATTGCATTTCAAATGTGCCATCATTATTTTATTTTCATAATTGCTGAAAAATACCGTTAAAAACTCTCTAACTTAAGATTATTACTCCATATTATTTCAAATGTATGGAATTATTTAGGATAAAATACGTACTTTAAGGTTTTAAATTTGTAAAGTTAAAATTTAAGAAAAAGTATATCGTATTTTTAGAAGTTATATAAAATTATTTTTATTAAAAACATGTTTTCACAACCCTCGAACTAATGAAATATTTGTATATATTAATAATACTATAATATATTGAATAATTTTCTAATTATAATAAAACAGTCAATTTTTAAGATCACCTAAAACTATTTATAATAATATTCACTTATTCTGACTTTTTTGAAATTGCTATTCTATGAACACTTCAATTATTTTTGTTGCTGGTTGTGTTGCTTTTAGAAATATAAAAACACAGACTCATTTTATTAAAAATTTAACATAAAATAATTTCAAAATGATATTGAAAAATTAAAAGAATAACGATAACGTAATTACTTTTTTAAGAGTTTCTATAAAATAATTATGTTAATAATGTGAAAATATAATATTTTAATCGATAATCGATAAATTTAATAGATAAATTAATAAATTTTTATATAAAACAAGCATAAACAAAATAGCATATAATATTATGTAATATATAAAATAACATAATATTTGAATAATTCTCATATATATAATAACGTGATATAATATATAGTATCACCACCCTCACACACATTTAATAAATTGTCTTTTTCTGCTTTTTGTGAATTTGACAATTTCAATAATGTGAAAACACACTTATCTTTTTCTCTTGTTCTAAGTAAAACTCTAATATTTTAAAAGATTTACCAAATAATTTTCAATAGGTTTGAAATATTTAGGTAAAATTCGTACTTTTTAATGAGTTCATATATAGTGAGAATTAAAGTTAAGAAAAATCCTTCATTTAGAAGCTTATATATAAAAAAATAAATAATATAAAATAAAATTTTTTAATTATAAAAAGGTTTTATTCATACAACTAATGTGAAATAATGATGGATATATATTAATAAATAACAAATTAATTTTGAATTTTCTCATTAAAAAACAGTCAATTTAAGACACCTAAAAAAATTAATAAATTCTTTCTTTCTTGAGGCTTTTTGAATATTGTACTTCTCAATAAATACATATATATTTTGCTATACATGCGAGAAGAATACCGTTTTAAAATAAACTCAATATTTTAATTTACTACTAATGAAATAATTACAAATGTGAAATTCTTATATAGGATATATAACCCACGTGTATACGATAAACTATTTTATTAAAAGAGTCTATAAATTTGTAATTATTTAAAAAATTATTAATAGTAAAAAAGGCGTAATTTAGAAGTTAAATTTTATTTTTTTATTATAAAACAGCTATTACAAAAAATATAAATGATAAATATATTTTAGTATTAATATTATAAAATAAACAATAATATATTTGATAATTTCTCATAACGAAAAGTCACTATAATACAACCTTAAAATATATTATAATATAATATCTAAACTTTTTTCTGCTCTTATTATGAAATAATATGCATATTTCATATGATAATAACATTAAATTTTAATTTTTTCAAATATTAGCTCTAAGAATAAAATTACCGTTAAATAAAACTCAATTTTTTAAACGACATTTCCAAATAATTTTCAAATTGTTGAAATTATAAGGAAATATCGTACTTTTAAGATTTATTCTAAAATTTGTAATGTGAAATTTTAATGTCAAGAAGAAGTTAAATTTTAGAAGTTAAATTTTTTTATTAAAACCAGTTTTCACAAACTAATCAATATTTGGTATATAAAACAATATTGAAATTCATTAAAAAACGTTCTAAATTTAATATACACCTATATAAAATCAAATTATAATATATTCTCATTCTATTTTCTGCTTTTTGTAAATTTGTAATGTATCATATGAAACACTATATATATATATTATTAATTTTTTCAAATGCTGGATAAAATAATCCTGTTAAAAACTCAATATTAAGATATACCAAAAACAAAATAATTTCAAATGTTTGAAATTTATGAAAAATCGTACTTTTAAATAAAGTTTCATATAATATCCTATTTATGTATAATGTGAAAATTTAAGTAAATAAAAAGTATACGTTAATATATTAAGAAGTATAATTTTTATTAAAACATAGATTTTCTCAACTATATGAGTATAATAATATTTTAGTTATATTTAAAAACAAATATTAGAAATTATCAATTATAATAAAACGTACATATTTAAAGACATCCATATAATTAAATATATATAAATATAATTCCTTTTCTGTCTTTTTGTGAAATTGTACCATTTCAATGAAAACATATCATATATAATTATTTTTCAATAGATATGCTTGAAAAATATGTGAATAACGATGTATTTTTAAGATTTACTAAATTAATTTCAAATGTATTGAATAAAATTTAGGAATTAAATTCGTTTAACTTTTAAGAGTTCTAAATTTGTAATGTGAATAATTAAGCAAAAAGGATAATTATATTAGATAGTTAAATTTATTTTTATTTAAAAACAGGGTGAGTTTCTCTCAAACTAATATTGTAAATTATTTCGGCTATATTAAAAACAAATATTGAAATTTAATTTAAAATAACATAGTCTCAATGTTAAGTAACACCTCAATAAATAATACTAATTAATAAATTCCACTTATCAGTAATTATGAAATATACATTTTCAATAGAAACACTAATTTTTTATTACAAATGCTGAAATATAACTCAGTTAAAAAACTCTCAATTTTAAGATTTAATCCATTTTCCAGTAGTGATAAAAAGTCGAAAGTCAATAAATTTGAATGAAGTGATTGAAATCGATCAAACTTGTTCAAAGGAAGTTTAAAAATAAAGTGTGATAGAATAAATGTGATGAAAATTTAAACAGAAATTATTACATGTGATATGATGTAATATATATAAAGTCATTTGATAATAATATTATTATATTATTAATAATTATATAGAGAATGTGTTTCACAGATATATAAACATAATTTGTATATTAGAAGTAATACTTAAATTAGAAATAAGAAACTTACTGAAAGTTATCCAGTTAAATAAACTGTGTCATATTTTAAAGAACATGGAAATTACGGTAATTCGAAGTATTCACTTCGAATTTCTTTGCATATTCTTTGAAACGAAGTTTGTCGTGCAATATGAAAACATCTCGAATTACTTATATTGGTGGCAAATGTGCGCATTCGCACCACTCGTTAATTCACGTGCAGATTTTATATAGAGTATTCCGAACATTTAATCTTTCCATAACCACCCGGAATGTGCTGTGAGAATTATTACGAGAAATAATCTCGAAATTCCTCTCTAAAGAATATGACGTTCTGAAATTGCTAATCGTCGCAGAATTATTGTTAATGAAAATGTCATGATAATTTTAGAATTAAATCATTTATAGTATGTTAAAAATACAGGTTTTCGACAGTAATAAATTAGAATAAATATAGCGTCAAAGAATAAAAAAAATTTGATAATTAATATTCAAGTAGGAAATGGTTTATTTATGCTTTGCTAATGTGATTAATATTAAATTACATTTTAGCTTTTTGAAAATGTCTAATTTTCAATGAAACATCATATATATTTTATTTCAAATGCTGGAATATATTAAAAATCCCGTTTAAAAAAACTTATTTTAAGATAATATATTTGCCAAAAAAAAAAATGGATCTTGTTTAATTTTTTAGAAAAAATTAACGACAATTTTTAAAATGCAAATTAAATATAGATATTTGTTATTAAATTGTAGAAAATTTAAAAAAAGGTGGCGTTTAAATTTATATAGTAAAGTATTAAATAATATTTATTTATTTATAAATACATTATTTTTATCAAATCTATATGAAATATATTTTTTGTATATTCTTATAAAACAGCCATACATTTTCTAACTTCTCATTACATGTTTTAACTTCAAAAGAAATATACGGGTGTGCAATTTAAGACACCTGAGATAATACTAAATAAGGTAGAACTCTCACGCTCTTCTCAGCTTCTTGAGAGAAAAAAATTGAGACAAATTTGCAATGGTAAGAACAGGATAATATTTGTCTTATCTGTACACTCCGCTGAAAAAAATAAGCCAGAATAGTCACAACAAGCTTACTCGCACATTTCTCACGATGTGTTAACACATATAATATATTCAGTTAATGTTGAAATTTAAAAAATAACGAGTACGTCTACAGTTTACACGAGAGTGTAAAATTACCAACTCTCTAGAGCATTTGTACATGTGAACGCACGAACGTGAGCCTCAAGACATCAACGCCATAATTTAGAAGTTAAATTTTTTTTATTATTGGAATAAACAAGTCGTTTCTAACATAGTATAATAGAGGTTATAAATCCCCATGAGGCCCAGTAGTTGGTACCAAGGAGCCATGCTCACTCATCACACACAACAAATATTGACACTCCATTACTACATTTAACAACATTCACTCTTCACATTTATTATAACAGCAACCATCCTAATATAACCTCGCACTTAGTACACAATATCCGCTCTCATATTTCTCTGTACTTTTTATGAAACATATCTGCATTTCTACACGAATCTTGAAATCAAATATTCTCTCTCAGGTTCTTCACTAAGTCCTGTGTGATACACACGCCTGATTTAACTACCACCGCTTTAACTATCCAAACATAATATCATTACCGACCTTTTCTACACCACCAACAAAAAAACCTGATCTTTTTTCTATTTCTATTTCAATATCCAACGAGTAGAACCCAAACCAATTTTTACATCAAACAATATGACTTTCATTCATATGTTTCTCGTACAATTTACCCTCTTTATTCGGACCAAACACCAATACTCTCATTATTACGGATTGTCTTTCTCCTCAAATTTTTGTTAAATAATCTGTCGAACAATCCTTTAGAGACAATAGAAAGCCGCACTAATTTTAAGATTCAAAAATCTGATTCTTCTATTGAAACTATATAGGTTTATCATTCAACTATTGATTCCAAGACCTATTAGTCCTCTCACTCCATCACAAATAAACAACAATTATTGAAATGTTCATAAAAAAACGTGTGCTAATCTTAAGATAACCTCAATAAGTAAGAAAACTTCTAGCTGCACATAATCTATATCTTCTGCTAGTCCTGATTTTAAATCTAGTCACCATTCTGACTCATATGAATAACTGAACCAATGCCACCTTACCTAGTCTTTTCTACAACGAGCTCTTTCGATAAACATAACAACTTCTTTGCGAGTCTATATACCGATATTCATTATCTTTAATGCCATATCACACAACATAATTATCCTCCCCACAAATGTTGAAAATTTAGGTAAAAAATATCGTTACTTTTATAATGAGTTTTCTAAAATTTGATAATTTAAAATTTAAGAAAAAAGGGTAATTTTTAAAAAAGTTAAAAAATTTATTTTTAATTTAAAACCATGATATTTTACAACCAATCAATATTATTTATATATGTATATATATTAAAATAAACAAATATTGAATATATAAATTATTATTCTTAAAATAATAACGTCA
Organism: Trachelipus rathkii; assembly: GCA_015478945.1. NCBI lineage: Eukaryota > Metazoa > Arthropoda > Malacostraca > Isopoda > Trachelipodidae > Trachelipus > Trachelipus rathkii. The sequence continues at coordinate 10,692 of JABUQX010074135.1, read as the reverse complement.
ATATTAAAGAACCACCTAAAATACAACTAAATATAATTCTCGTATTTCATGCTTTACCGTGGAAAATAAATTTAAACTAATTTTTTTTAAACACATTTTCTTAAAGTCCTGAATACTGATCATAGTATCCTAGTGTTATAAAGGACTTCTATATTATGGAAAAAGTATTATAATTTATTCTAAAATATGTATGAAATAATGTTCTAAAATATGTATGTAATAACATGTTCGAAAATTATGCATGTAATGTATGAAAATTTAATAGAAAATAGATACGTAATTTTAGATAAAGTAATATAATTTTTATTTATAAACAGGATTTCTATACAAACTATTAAATCTTTATTTTCATATTCAAAATTTATTAAAGCGTGAAAAAATTCTTATAAAAATAATCAGTCTCAATTAATAATAAGTACACCTCACAAAAAACTATTAATTATATTCGCTTTTCTGTCATTTTTGATATAATTGCATTACAAGGAAAACACATTATTTTTCAAATGCTTGAATAATACCGTTAAAAACTCATAAAAGAAAAGATCAGCTGTTTATTAATATCTGATGCATTTGATGTTTATAGTAATATTTGAAAAGATAATTAAATCGTTACTATTTATAGAGTATGTAAATTATGTAATGTGTGAAAAATAATGAAAAAGTGAGTACGTTAATTTAGGAAGCTTAATACTTTTTTATTAAAAACATAGGATATACTTAATAATAATATATATTGGTATATAAAAACAAATATGGAATAAATCAATTTGACAGAAGCTTTAATTATATATACTATATCAGTGTTCATATATGAATATCTTCTCTTACTGCATCCTGTTCAGTGCAAGTTTAATATTTCTATATGACTTTTAATTATGTAGAATTAGGTACAGATTGATAATTATTCATAAATATAAACACACGATCATATTATTTTTTACAAATAGCTTGAAATAAACTCTATAATAATAAAAACTCTATTTTAGATTTACTCAAAATATAATTAAATTTTATAATATCTTCACTATGTTCTAAACTCAAAGTTTCTGGCGGAATTATTATATTGAGTTTAAATATCTGAAATGTGAGATATAAGAAAAAGCGTATTTTATGAAATTTTTAGAGTATATATAATTTTTATAATATATAAAATAGGTTTTCACAACTTATGAATAAATATTTGGTATATATAAAATAAACAAATATTGATAAATTAATACTTAAAAAACTTATATATATATATATATACCGTATTCGGTACATAGTATTAAGACACTCATAAAAACAATATATAATAAATTCGCTTGTTTGACTTTTGAATTCATTTCAATGTAAATACTAACTATGTATTTTACAATAAAGGTTTTTTCTTTGTCACCTATACATACACAATGTTGGAAATTAGTCCTATAAATAGTCATTCACTGTATCGAATTATTATAAGGAAAAAATCGTACTTATTTAAGAGTTCTATAAATTTATATTATATATGTGAAATATATTAAGTAAATAAGCAGTAATTTTATCTAGTTATATATAGAAGTTATAAATTTTTAATTATATAATAATAGGTTTTTCAACAACTATTATAGAAATACATATTAGTTATTTATATAAAACATAAATATGAAATTTCATTATAATAAAAAACTAGTCTCAATAATTTAAGACACCATAAAAATCATTGAGATTTAATTAAATATATCTCACTTTATCAGCTTTTTGGATAATTGTCAATATTTCAATATGAAAACATATTTTTTATTTTATATCATATAGCTTGAAATTACCGTTAAAAACTCTAATTTTAAGATTTACCAAGTAATTTCCAAATGTGATAAATTTATATGGAAAAATATCAGTTATACTTTTAATGAGTTCTATAAATATTTGATAATGTGTGATAAAATTTATAAGCAAAAGTACGATAATTTTTATAGAATAGTTAAATATATATATAATAATGGGTTCGAGGCTAGGGGGCAGTGTAGTGATAAAGCAGAGGAGAGCACAGAGTGTGCGAGAACTAAATATGTAACCCATATCACTTTGCGCGAATAATAATCTTGCAGAAAAATACAAAAATAACATACTTTTGTAGAATTCTTTCTGGCCAGACGATTATATATAAGAGAACGTCCATTTAAGACACTTCTAATATAAGAAATAGAATATAAAAATCTGATAATACTAATGGTTTACTCGCTCTAATCTGAGAATTAGACATATCATGTGAAGGAACATACAATATATAATATTTTCCACATTAAGGCTAGTATAATAAACATACATTTTTATAGTTTTAATGTAGTATCTCTCGCGTTTTTAAAAATGGACACTGACAGATTTCATAATATAAGCTGTTACTCGCATAAATTTAATTCTAATATCTCGTAGTCGTGTAACTATCTCTCAAGTGTGCGTCAACAACAATAGAGTAACCTCGTTTTCTCTATATAAGAGATCTCATATAGTCAGTTTAGTATGTGAATTGGATAAAATTGTAGATGAAGTGAGTAAGTGGAAGTCATTAGTAGAATTTAATTTGGAAATCATTAATAATTTATTATTTTTATTAATAAACAGGTTTATCACAACTAATGAAATATTGGTATATATTAAAATAAACTCAAAATATTCAAGTATAAATCTGAATTCAGTCCAATTTAAGGACACCTAAAATTACTATTAATAAATTCGCTTTATTTATGCTTTTTAGAAATTATGTTCTGCAGACTTGCTACACTCTAATAATTATTATTTTATTTCAAATGACTCAGAACATTATTTTTTGAACTTTCTAAATATTTAATGAATAAAAATTAGTCCTTACCCTCATAGTTTCTCCTTGAACTTAGAAATAATCGTACTTTTAAGAGTTACAAATTTGTAATATGTAATGTGTGAAATTTAAGTAAAAGCGTAATTTTAGGAATTAGTATTAATATATTTTTTTAATTATAAAACAGTTTATATTAATAACTAATAGAAAATATTTGTACCCTATAAAAATATACTAATTTTATTTAATATCACTCGAACCATATGGTTCCTCTACACACACCACCTCCACTCTTCATTGAAAATGAACTCCTAAAAACTCTCTTGACATAACTCTCACGTCCTCTATTATGCTTTTTGAATAGATTGTAATTTCAATGATAATCAACTATTATATTTTTTCATAAATGTTTGTTTTTGATCCCGTTAAAAAACCAATTTTAAGATTTTAACCAAATATAATTATTCTAATGTTTGAAATTTAGGAAATAAATTTTCAGTAATACTATGTATCAAGAGTTTTAAATTTGTCATCGTTAAAAATTTAATAGAAAAATATACGAAATTAGTTAGTTATTTTACTGTTTATTTTTTATATTTTATTTAGGTTTTGCTGAGTCATCTTATGAAATTAATTTTGTGTAATATAAATAAACATATAAATAAATTTAGGACTATGCAAATTATAAAATATAAAGAAAAATAGAAAAATATTCTAAATTAGTTGTTATCCTCACATTCTCTTCTTGAAACTGGACAACTAAGAAATGGTTCTTTCATCTTCGAATACACACAGTTATTTTTCTAAATTTGACTATGAAAATACCGTTTAATAATCTCCTCACATATAATTATTTATAATAGCATAAGAAAAGAAAAAGAATTTAAAATATTAAATTGAGAAAAATAAATATTTCTTAATTTTATTTTGCTAAATGGGTAAAACGTGAAATATATTAAGAAATAATTAGGTCAATATATATAGAAGTAAAAATTTTTTAGTAAAGAAACTTTCTTGAGATAGAATTCAAGAAGTATTAAAATAATATTATTTTAGTATATATAAATAAAATCAAATATTGAATAAATTTATTAATATAAACGTCAATTTAGACATACCTAAAAACTATTATATATAATAATATATTCATATCGTGTGTCATCAGACATGTTTTAATTAATACGCCCATCACGCTGGTATACATGAAAACAGCTCAGCTGTAATTCTATAATATAATAACAAAATTGCCTAAAAAATTACCGTTAAAAAAAACTCTGTGACATTTTAAAGTAATATATTTATCCAAATGGATTGTAGACTTTCAGTGAGGACGATTGCGCTCTCCATTATTGTACAAGCAGAAACATATATTACGCTATGTTCTATGATTTGAAGAAGAATTTCTAAAGATTTTTGTAGAGTATAGTGTGTGAATAGGTTAATCTTAGTTAGAAAAGAAAATCTGTTATCTCTTTTTAGTTGAACACATTCTAACATTTTATATTTTAATAGTATAACATAGGAGTTTCACACATACATCCAATGTGAGAATTATTTTTTATTGATTTTGCGCTCAGAGTCTTCACACCATATCACCCATAAGTGAGTTCGGTAAGTTAACTTATATATAAATGGATACAGTTTCAAGTTTGATATAAAAAGCTGCGCAAATTCAAGATCATCTAAAACATATAGAACTCATGTCAATAACAGCACTACTACGTCAATAAATCAAATTAACTTGCTAATAAATTGGCATTTCAATGAAACACTTTGGATATTTTTCAAATTCGCGGCCTGGAGAAAAATTTTAAGAGGTGATTATCTCTCGTATAAATATATTTCTTCAATTATTTTATGAATATTTATCCTATAATATGTTCTGTCTGAGATGTAATGAAATTAGGAATAAATAACAACGAAGCCAAACTACTTTTCTCAGACGTGCGAATCGACTGAAATTTTAGTTAATATGTAGAATATCTAAAATATAAGTTATGTTCTAGAGAACCAGAGATAAGTCTTCTAGAAGCTCGTATCTATACAAGATCATAGTGATTGAATAATACTGATATTAAAATGATTACAAAAACTATTAACAATGGCACTTTAAATTACTAGTATTTTTTGGTTATATATTTTAGATTGTTATAATATATACAATCAAAATATTTATTAATTTTCTCATTATAAATATTTGCTCAAAACTGAATACGACAATCATACTTATAAACAATTAATTAGAAATTCTTTAATATCATTTTTCTGTATACATTTGACATGTTTTATTTCAATGAATACAACTAATTTTATTTTATTTCAAATATGATGATACACGTCCTGCTCAAAGAACTACAATTTTAAGATTATATATCCAAATATTAATTTTTAAAATGTTGAAATTTTGAATATAGAGAAAAATCGTTCTTTAACCAAGCCGAACTACTTATATTGTATATCGTGATGAAAAAGTTTTAGAATAAAAGCGTTAATATTATTTGAGAAAGTGATTAAATAATTTTATTTTTTAAATAACAAAATAATTTGGTCAAATGAAAACTAATGAAATTATTATGTCGAAATTTCCCTTTTGCAAATTTTCCTAAAATTTCATTTAAATAATATAACGTTATCAATTTTAGAAATTTAAATAATATTATAATAATCACTTTCGACTCTATTTTTTGAAATTGCATTTAATAGAAACACATAAAATTATATTTTTTTATTCTAAATAATATATTAATGCTGAATAAATACTGATTAAAAAACCAATTTTTAAAGATTTACCAAATAATTTCAAATGTGTTGAAATTTAGGTAAATAATAAAATTGTACTATTTAATAAGAGTATCTCATAATTGTAATGTAGAAATTTAATAGAATTATAATAAGCGTAATTATTTATATGAAAAGTTTAACATTTTTTAATTAAAATCAGGTTTTACAAACTAATGATAATAATATATTTTGGTATTATATAATATAAACATAAATATTGAAAATTCTCATTAAATAAAATCGTCAATTTTAGACAGGTATAATAATAATAAAATATATAAATTACTTCTTCTGGCTTTTTTGAAATTATACAACTAACCCATTATCATAATCAACATATATTATTATATATTATAATGCTGAAAATACCGTAAAAACTCAATTTTAAGTTTTCTCTCTAATAAATGTAACTAATATACGAAAGAGTGTATGAGAATTTACTGAGATATCAAAATATTTTACTTGTGAGCCGTGGGGAGGACGTATTACCTAAAATTTAAGTACATATATTGTTTAAAAAATTTATAGTAAATAAGCGCTTATTATTTAGTAAGTTTATTATAATATTTTTTTATATTATAAAACAGTAGTTTATTCACATAACTAATGAAATATATAATAGGTATACTATATTATTAAAAACAATAATATTGATATTATGAAAAATAATCATAATATTTAATTGACACCATTAAAAAACTATTAATAAATTCGCTTTTCTGCTATCCGATATATATATAAAATGCTCAATATTCTAATGTAATAATAAACTAGATCTCAAGTGATATGTTTATCGAATATCAATCGTGGTGGTGTAACAATACCCGTAATTAATAGGATCGTCTCCCGCAATAAATTTTATCCTCATAATTAATTTACCTAAAAGGTTTTAAATAATTATAGTGTATTCCTCTTAGACTTTTAAGATGATTTTACTTAAAAATATTATTTAATGTGAAAATTTATAAAGAAAAGCGTATATTTATTTTATGAAGTAAATTTTTTATTAATAAACAGGTTTCAAACAATCATAATGAAATATTTTACGGTGTATTAATATATAAAACATAATATTGAAATTTCATTAATAAAAAGTCAATTTATAGAATGCTGAATAAATAACTATTAATAAAATATTCATTATATTTTACAACTTTTTAAAAATAATAATTAATTTCACGTTTAATTTATTCAAATGCTGAGTGAAAAAACCGTAAAAACTCAATTTTAAGATTTACCAAATAATTTTAAATGTTGAAATATTAAGGTGAAAAATTCAATAAAAAGATTGTGGGACACAAATGGTCATAATAATCTTAACTTATGTTGTTATAAGAACCTGTATGAGCGATATAATTAAAACCCCTTTGATAAAATAAAACTAGAAATACCCATCACATTATTTGGTATATTAACCTCAAAGAAATGTACAGCAATATTCCATTTAATGCAGTCAACTAGTGTTACTTTTTTAACCCCCTCCCCCCACAAAAAAAAATTAAATCAGTAGCCCTCAGTTATATACAGAAGCGTGTGTGTAAGATCAATCAATTTTGCATCAAAAAATAAACACAAAGACTGCTTCTACTTTAGCATGCAGGCAGACCGCTCGAAATCAGATAGACTTTTGTCTATTTCATTAGAAGACTGGAATAAAGAAAAGAATCCCCACTAAGAAGCGATTTAATTAAAACAAAAGCCGTCTCTCTTCTCACCCTTAAAAAAAATGGGTAATAAATGAATGAAAAATTTCATTCTAATACACCAAATGGATAAAGAGAGAAAAAAAAATTCCTTGCTAGTACCAAATGATTTAAGCACTTCCAATAAAATATAAATAACATTCGAATCGCTGGTGAAGCTGCATGCACAGATGAAGAGGAAGCCGAAAGTATCCATACACCTTGAAACAAATTGTGGAGAATTAACACTCTCTTGGCTAAAACGAAAAAATCTCAACTAGATCAAAAAGTTTTTAAAGTTATTACAATTTTCTTAGGGTTGAGTGAATCAAGAAGTTCTAAAATAAAATCTATGCTCACTGCCCAGAATCCTAGGGCTTTTTCAGACATTAATCATAAATCATTCCCTGTAATTTAGAAATCTAACAAAACTTTTTGTGAAGATTGATACATGAGCTATTTTCATCCAACAGTTGAGAATAATTTTAAGCAAAATAATCTCACTATATTTTTAAGCAAAATTTCATAATTTCAAAGTTTTGTTAATTTTGAATAAAACATCTGACCTTGATTATTTGTGTAAAAATACCTTACATGTTTTCCAAACAAATACAACAAATTTTACAGCTGATTGTAATCTTTAAGCTTAAGGTATACTAATTGCGAATTACAACTAGATGGGCAATTCAAGAAATCTCTGGAGGGAAACAAATACATTAGAAGAGTTCTGCATAAAACTTTCCATCTTTAAAGATGTTTTAGGAAACAATTAATTAGCAATATGAAGAGCTTTTGGAAGAATATTCTTCTATACAGTACAATTAGAGGACGATGTTCAGGAAATTACACACATCAGAAACTGAATCACAATCAGAAGGACTAGGCAATAGGCTTAGTTATCTTCCAAATTTAGATACCAAACGGGGATATGTAAAATGCAGATAATTATCAAGCTAAAGAAATCAAAGATAATTATCAAGCTAAAGAGATCAAACAAAATACTTGCTGGAATGTTTCGTGCCATTTTTAAAAAAGCAGAATAAGTAATACACAACAAATAGCAATCTTTAATAAAATTTAAACCTGATTATCATACACCATTTTGGCTAATAAACAAATTCAAAATAATTAAAAATGTAATATTTAAAAAAATTTTAAGGTCGTAGAAGGAATTACATTAATTACCAAAGATTTTTAATCCATTAATGTCGAGAGTTTTGAAATAATGGTGAAGCATTAAAGAGACATCTAATTGAGGATTCAGCTAACAACTTATTTACTTTAAACAAAAGTGTCAGCAAAATCGTATATAATTCAAACAAGTTTATTTGTATTTTCGTACCTGACTTTCAACTATTCCAGGAATTGCCTCAATACATTCACCATTCTCTGCAGATTCTTCATTAAAATAGACAAGCTCATGCTTTATTTCAGTCTCCTCTTTGGCATCTAGGTTTTCGTAAAGGTTTTTCTGTTTAAAAGATAAAATGATTTTAATAATAACACTGGTTGACAAGTCATTTTGTTAAATGAAAACCTATGGCTAGTTCTTATGTATTTTGCTAACTAAAGCAGAATATAATCATAAAAAGTGACTAACGGGCATCATTTTCTTGTAAATCTACACAATTATGTAAAAATAAATATTTGGCATTCAACCCAATTTTATTTATAGTTAGCAAAATGTCTTCTTTGATGTCAGTCGTCAATTTTTGTGGGGGAAGGCCTAAAATATGGAAGTCTGCAACAATGCGTCATAATGTAGCTTGAAATAAAGATATTGAAAACTTGTCAGATGTGTCAAAACACGTCTATCGCACTTGGCGAGCCGTGTGAGTAATTTACTTTAGTTTAGCTCTGGATTTTGAGTGAGCTGTTACATCGTAAGTGTGTTTACAGTATAGGGTTGTGCATATATATATATATATAATATATAAACAGTATATATATTATATAATATATATTATAAAAATATATATATATATATATATATATATAAATCTATAATATATTATTATATATTATATTATAAATATATATATATTATATATATAATATATAATATATTATATATAGTATATATAGTATATCATATTATATATATTATTATATATATATATATTATATATATAAATCATTATCATGAAAAAGACGTTTTTTCCATAGTCATAATCTATACAATTACCAGCAAAATTAAAAGTGGGCATATTTGTTGGCCCACAAATATGGAAGCTTTTATGAAAGATCAAGACTGAAGAAGCTTAAATGTTACTGAGGAAGCTGTATGGAATTCTTTTCAGAAAGTTGTAATGTGATTTCTTGGGAATACAAAAATTGAGAACTATTGATTAATTGGGCTTAGAAACTCTGCTTGGAAAAATAACAAAAGCGCTGGCGAATGTAAATGATGTCGTCTGAAATACACTCTTAAATTCAACACTAAGACGTTCTTTGTCGCAGAATATCTTAGCGATGTAAGAGACGAACACAGTGAACGTTTCCACTAAGAAATGTCAGTAACGGAAACACACTATCAAGGGAAATGGAATCCAAATATGCTGCTGACTATTGCTGGACATTTAAAAGATGTTCCTCAAGCAAAATACAGAAGAAAATCCTTAAAAAATACATTTTGATTTAGATTAATATATGTAAGCTATATATATGCAAAGATACGGTATAATGACATTTATTCATCAGGTATTCTACTCAATAAGTCTTTGTGTTACAAAAAAACCTGTCTGTTACACAAGAATTTGTGATACATATTGAAATCAAGTGCAAACAAATACCATAAGAAACCAGCCTGTCTAAAGTCATTTGAACAGGCAAAAGTTAAAATTTGTCAAACCAGTCAATAAGTTATATATTTTTTTTTGAGTTTGATGTACAGGTGACCACCAATAGTAATCAAAGAAAGTGGCTATACTGCTGTGTTTGTGTCACTACCAACAGGAGAGTCTTTTAAACGTTAAATAAAGGGCTTAACATCTTATGGAAGATGTTCAGTGCATGGAGAAAAGAAAAATCACTGTCGCTACTAAAATAACGAGATTCTCACAATATTCCGTGAACAAGGCGTTTATGGGATAACATTAAGTAAAAGAAAAAAAAAAAAAAAACTTTCATTCCATGACAGCAAAATTTTAAAAATACACTTTATTAATAATACCGAATTATTTTACATTTTACATATAAAACTAAGACATGAAGAATTTTGTGATAGGACAAATATGGGGATGGGTTTAGGCAATTATATCAGATTTTCCCTCGCTTAAGCGAATCTAAATTGAAAGAGTGAATATTACGCAAACCCAGAATCAGATTATTACTACGTGACCATATAATTGATATAAAGTTATATCAAAAGAAACTACCAGCGTGGAAATCATTCAAAGACGTTGTTCAAGGACTGAGAATAGTGATCTGCTTATAGAAGAACTAATG
>JABUQX010074134.1:22500-27840 GCA_015478945.1 Trachelipus rathkii | reverse complement strand
AAATAGTGAGTTAAAGTTTATATATTAATATATAGATCATATATATATTATATATATAATATTTATATATATATTATAATTATATATATATTATATATATATATATATATTATATATATTAAATATATATAAAATATTAATTATATATATATATAATATATATATATTATATATATTATATATATTATATATATATATAATATATATATATATATATATATAATATAATAGTATATATATATATATATATATATAAATCAGAGGAGACTCCGTTACACCGTGCTTACATCGGGCCTTAAGCACGAGTTATTATTATTGCCTAGACACGAAACATCTTCTTCAAATTTCGCTAAAGTTATGATAAATGCTATTTTTGTATGAAAAATAGGTCCATCTAAAGATACATTACAATTGCATTAGACAAATGAAAGAATGGATGTAAAATGTAAACAAAAAGTGTAAGAATCATCGCATTGGAATAATCCTATTTTTTAATCAATTATAAATGGTTAAGAAGCTTCGGCCTCTCGAAAAAGCAGAGAGAAAATATTGAAGACGGATGGTACAATGCATATTCGTGAATTTTAATCTTTTACAAGTGTTTTTGTTTACTACCTTAGGAATCTAATAAAAACAATTCGTTTATTGAAAAAGAAAAAAATATGAAAATAAACATTTACTTGTTCTTAATTCACATTCGAAAAAATAATTAATAATATTTAAATCTAATATATGAATATTGAAGAAAAACAGTTAAGTACCATAAAACCAAGTATAAGCTAAAGAAAATTGTAAAATATGGATAACTCAAATATCTCATAGAAATAATAATTTTGTTAATTAGATATATATATAAGATATATATATATATAATATATTATATATATATATATATATATTTATATAGAGATATATATATATATATATATAGAATATTATATATATATATAGGATTATATATAGATATATATATATATATTATATAATAATATATATATATATATATTATTTTAATTTTTTTTACACAATGTCACCGCTCACGGGCAGGAAACTATTCAAGGATGGGACAGAAACTAATAATAAAAAAAATGATAAAAATAATAAAATATCTACATGATATTCAGACTTCTATGGTCTTTGACTCTTTTTATTTCGTCTTATCTTAGAAAAACTTTTCCTCTTCATCATGGAACATGGAGGAATAGGCTATCAAACTAACTAGCAGAAGTTTCTTTAACCTTTTCCTCTTCTGCCAGCTACTTTTCAACTTTCATAGGTTCTCCTGTTTTATTAGCATCATTTATCAATGGAGAACCCATTCAAACAATTTATTCTGACTGATCATATATTTCCATTAGTAATATATATATATATACATGGGAGCCGGGTTATGGGGGGTAGGGTAGGGCCATGGGCCCTCCCCCTAGGTTATTGAATCTCAATGAGAAATGTCCACCAATTAATTTTTTTAAGATCACATGGCAAAACGATATATTATATATATATATATATAATATAATATATATAAACTACACAACAAAACTAACTACTATATATATATAACATATAATATATAAACTATATATATATATATATAAATACACGTATTATATATACTAATACTAACTATATATATTATATAAAACACATATATAATACGAAAAAGCCTATTGTTTTATCTTGAGATACTTTGCTGCTGGGAAATGTAGGGAGGGCCATGCCTACCCTGGCCAGACTTGTAACGCTGCTCATGTATACCTCCATCCATGGCATCGTTGTTGCCCCCAATCAGAGAATCGTATGAACGTTTGAAAATAAATTCTGAAAATGAATGTAGTTTTTTTAAACCAGGCATTAAGACTTTAGATGCATAATAGCTTTTTATTTGCTCTATATCTTAATAGGAATTATACGATGAGATATTGAGGACTGTTAATGGGAAAAAAATTTGCAAATAGTCCTGGGAAGCGAGGTAACTGCTTGTGTGCTTGAGAAGCCGAAAGAAGTAGTGGAGGTGGTTAAAAATATTATTATTATTATCTGACAAAGTAATACTGAAAAATATGGATAAGCTTATAATTACAAGGCCTAGGAATTGATAAATTATTACTGGATTAAACAACTACGAACCCCAGTAGGAGGTATCTGTAACGTTGATGAAATCAAGTGTATCTGAAGCCAATCTTGTTTGATATTAAAATTTAGTGAGTGTTGCTACTTGGGATATACGTGTACCAAGAGGAAAATGTCCTGGATATTGGAAATTACATAATTGGATTCAAATATTAAAGATTAAAGTTTGACTTATTAACAAAACCGTACAAACCACCAACATGTTACAAATTTTTAAAAGATGCTAAAGAGGAAAAAAACTCCTTTCCTTTATGAATAGCTAGATCTGCACAATTCATGGCTAGCGTATTCTAAAATATTTGAAAAGATCGTTTTGTAGATTGTGTGGCTTATTTAGACATTCTATCAAAGGGAACATATTTGGCTCCTTATATTTAAAAAACCATTTAGAAAATAAAAAAGACATGCATTCAAGTGCTAAAGTCCATGCAAATTCAGAATGCATAAAAATGCCTCAGTAGCAGCACAATTTAATTTATTAGATTGTAGGTAGCAGCAAGGAAATTTAAACGAATAATATAAATTCCAACGCGTGTTAGTGTAAACTGAGCAAACTTACATGGTGCTGAGCCTTATTCATTAAAAAAATAGGCAAAAATTGGCACCTATAATTTCTACTTTAAAAATTTTGTTGCACTTATGATGTCGCATTAGAGAGCACTGCAGAACCGTCAATTTTTTCCGATTGCTCAAATTCAGAGTAAAAGCTGGAGATGTTTTTCTTGTGGAACATTTGAAATCAAACGGAGTAAAAGCTAAATACACAGACATATTGAGCAGGAATGAACCTTATATTTATTTGTGGAAAGTTGATATGTAAATCAAATTTGATGAATTAAACAATTGTAAATATTTCTCTCTTTTAGCAGACGAGTGGCAGCAGACATATTCCGGACAGAACAGCTATCATTGAGTTTCACTCTTTGATAAGGATCTCAATACGTGTAAGAATTTCTAGCTTACTCCTCTTAAAAAACTTAAAGCTGAAGATATAGCCAAAGCTATGTTGTCTACTACACGAAATATTTACAAATTTTAAATATGAGTTTAAGCTTGTTGACTTAGGTTGGATGGGTGCTCCACCATGACTGGCAAAGAAAAAATGGGGTTCAGGAAGTTCAATAAGAGATTCAGTACCTAAAGCCAAATTTTTTTTCATTGTTGTTCCTAATCGTTTCAATTTAATAATTAATGACCTAAATACTGTTCCAGAATTCGAAACACTATTGGAATAGTAAAATAATTTATAAAATTTTTCCGTGAAAAGAATGTCTCCGCAGAAATTTGGGTGGCTAATATTACTATTGTTATGCGAAAACACGATGGCTGCAAGTTACAAACAACTAGGATGATTTTAAGAAACATTTTAGCCAAAATAAAATTATCAATATAAAAAATCTGCTCATTCTGAATCCAGATGTTAACGCAAGCCACACGAACTGCAGCATGTCAACTTTCATCAGCAGCAGGAAAGTCCTACATTTCTCATCTGTTTAATAATCATAGACGGAAATATAGAAGTTCATATTTGCGAGCCTATAGGAAAATAGTTCACAAACTAACAGTAATAACATTGTAACTGTGTTTCATGTCCGAATAGAACATATTTCACTTATTAACTTTAAGAGACTGCATGGAATAATGCAGTCTCTTTTTTTTATGGGATTGACAAAACTCTAAGCATTAAATACATTTGAAAAATCTGTTACAGCTCTTTTTACCAAAATCATTGTAAAAACATTTTTCCCAACAATTCCACAAGCTATCAAAGTATTTTCCACACATTCATTCAACTACTTGTGCAATGAAAATGCGTTTAGTACCTTATCAACGACACATGTAAAAGCTGGCTCAAGGTCAAACTATTTCCAACGAAGATTAAAGGGCTATAGTGAACTTAGCGTGCGCGAGGGGATAGGATTGAAATTGAAAACATCACTAGATAGAAGCGAATTATAAACAGGAAAATCACGAACAAAAAAAGCCATATTTTAAAATTCACTAAAATTTCTAAAAAGGAAACACTCTTTAATAATAAAGACTTTTACTAGTTATGCCTTCATTGTGAAATTAAAACCATTTCTCCGTAAATTATGAAACCATAATTAACTCAAATATTGGGCTGTGTGAATTATCATTTTTTATATATTCAAAACTTCCTGAAAACACAGTACTATAAAGAACTTATACTATATATAGATATATATATATATAAATATATATATACTATATATATATACATATATACTATATATATAATATATAATATATACTACATATACTATTTATATATCATATATAATAATTTTGGCCCCCCCCTTAATTTGCTAATAACGGCGCCCATGTACATCATAACACCTATAATATAATATACTAACAAATCCATATATATATATAACATAATACGCAGTTCGCTATATACGAATATATAATATATATATATATATATAACTATATACATATAATAGCTATATAATATATATAACTACTATAGCAGGTTTTGTGTTATTCTCGTTTTCTCTTATTTCTCCCACTGCGACAAGCGTAGTTGTATGAATACTTTTGAAGGCAAAACCGCACAAATAACCCCTATTTAACATTGTAGAACCTACAAAGGACAGACACTAACTTCATGCAGCTTCCTCTGTTGGGGTCCCCTTCTTTCGCTTACAAAAGCTATGTATGACACTAGCTACTCCAGGCTAATGAACCGAAACACAGACAAACATTCACGTCGTACATATACCCTTTTTATAGCCGTATCTCTTGGTATAGTTAGGTGTTAAAAAAAGCTATTTGTTTTTGGTTAATTTTTATTAAAGTCATATTTATTATATGCACAGTGGTCGTTGCAAACGAGACGAGCGCAGAAATATTTTCCACCATTAAAAACTTATAGTTGCCGTTCGTTGCATTGAACCTCAACGTAATGGTGAATTCATGTCACAAAAGAGAGAGAGAGAGAGAGAGAGAGAGAGAGAGAGAGAGAGAGAGAGGAGAGAGAGAGCAGAGAGAGAGAGAGAGAGAGAGAGAGAAGAGAGAAGAGAATGTTCTTCGCAATAACATAAGAAAAAAAACATATAGGTGGTCTTGGCTTTGGCTCCTACTAGTTCGCGTTATGATAATATTTGTTGGGTATGCACAGATTTACTCTATGTATACTTAACAAAATTTATCATCATAGCCTATATTATCAGGATCATAAAC
>JABUQX010074134.1:0-2500 GCA_015478945.1 Trachelipus rathkii | reverse complement strand
AAAATCTTAGGAGCGTGTTAGGTGTGAAAGAATTAATAAAATGGTTAATGAACATTTTTGGGATTTGTGTAGTGTGAAGAAAGGCCTAAATGAGAGAATTAATGAATGTATTTAGATGGTTTGTATATGGAAGGAATGGATGATATTCGGTTGGTTAAACGGATGTATATTAGTAAGTGTGCTGGGAATCGACCGCGTGGGGGATCGAATAAAAAGTGAATTGAGTCTGTAAACGAATGACGAAAGAAAGGGAAATGTGTTTGTCGAGAGGCGAGAGAAAGGTAAATAATAAAAGTGAATGAAGGGGTTTGGTGAGGGGATATAGCTGTGGACTTGCCCAAGGGATGAACCCTATGTTGGACGAGACATCACAATGAGGGTCCGTTGCTGTCTTGAGAAGCCCTAGGTGGATTTTATTTTATTGCGACGAGCTCTCACTTAAGGGTATTAAGATGATGGTAAAGAGGGGGGACGCATCCTATTCTACTTACGTCATGTTCTTTTACTTAACTGCCCTATTTCCGTGCATGTTACGCACCCTACCCCATATCTGTGGTAAGTGAAGAGAGGATAAAGAAGAAATATATATATATATATATATAATACTATATATATATATATATATTATATATAATTTAAATTAAATATAAATTATTAATATATTATATATATATTAATATGAAATGTTAAAACACATTTGTGCCTAATTAAGAACGCCTATTATTGCTATACAGAATAATATCATGTAGAATTCAGCTATTCTCAGCAAAAATATCCGTAGATAAACGCACTTCCTCAGAACTAAATAGCAATCACCTAGAAGAAAAGTTTCGCCTTGTGTATTGTCAAGCTCGAAGAAGGTCATCGCCTACTAAAATGACGAAAGCTCGCAAATGTATAGATGTTTTTAAATTGTGTTTTTATGTGTTTTAAATATAAATAGATTCCTAATAGCAATAAAGGATGTATATAATTTTCATATATACAGAAAAGTGATAATAGCTTTTTAGTGAGGTAATATATATTATATAATACATAGTAAATATTATATATATACTATATATATCTTATATTAATAACTATATATATAAATATATATATATATATATATTATAGTATATAATATATATATATATATGATATACATATATAGTTGAAGCCTTTTAAAATTCAAAAAGGAGACAAAAAGTATGTTATTGAGATAGTCAATAAATCTTTTTCAATAAAAGGATTTATTACTATCGTCCTCAATGTTGTCGATTTTGTCCTTTTAGAATCTTCTTAAAGTTATACTTAAGGTTCAATATTTATGATTTCCTGTCTAGCATCTTAAGCTAACATATTACAAATTATATAAATATATATAATAATAATATATATATATATATCATAATATATAATATATTATATATATATTATATAATATATATATATATAATATATATATATATATAGTATATATATATATATAGTTGACTGCTCTTGTTAATATTATTATTAGTTATATGGTCACCACTGCGATATAATATCTATTATCCTGTAATGACACTAATAGCGCCGGAGGGATGATGCAGCAATTCTGTAGACTGTGGCTATCGATTGGGAATGCAATAATATGGTTACTCTTTACTACTTCAACTACATAAGTAACCAGTATTTCTGGGATGTAAGCTCGCCTTTTTGGCGAGTAAGTTCGGCTAATAGGCTGTGGTAAGCAGCGGTGTCAGTTCTGCCGCGACTTCAGGATCAGCGTCGACATGGTTCGGATGCAGTCCGGCTAGGGCAAAAGGCTGCTGTAGGGCGATCTGCACGAGGCTCGTTGGTAAATCGTTGGCAAAACAGGACGCTGGGTGTTCTTCTGGCCAACTAATGACAATCTGAAGGGACACCAGAGAGTATTTTAATCTCTGTATTACTCTATGCAGGTAACCTCAGGGTTGACTGCGAAATTCTCCTCTTTAGTAGTTAAACTATCTTTTTAGTGGTAGACGAACTGGAGAATCTCGGAGTTCAGGTGGAGACCAACCACCGACAGGAGATCCTCTTGAAGATCGTCCAAGGGTTCTTGGTAACCCTGGGGAGGTTCCTAAACCTCTTGGAGGCTCAGAGAGAGGGAAGACTAGGGCCAGTCGGAGATCTTGTAGTCCAACTCCCGGGGAGAGACGAGGCAATCCAACTTCTAGTAGAGAGAGGAGGGAGTCCAACTTCTTGTAGAGTTATTTCTTCTTTCTGGCTTCGTAGGTCGGATCTGATATTTTCCGCCTTTTTTGTTTCTATATTAGCAAATTATCTCTGTAGTTGTAGCAAAGCGCTACGAATTATTTCTTTAAAGGCTATAAGACAAACAAGCAGAAATCCAGAATTATTTTATATTTAACGAAAAGTCGTACAAGTTATAAGATAAAAAATTACATTATAATAACTTCCAGTTTTTATACAAATATTATTAATATACCGATTTTGACAAAGTTTATAATTTTGTTGCTCCGCATTGTAAAAA
>JABUQX010074133.1:5000-12500 GCA_015478945.1 Trachelipus rathkii | reverse complement strand
AATATATATCTATATAATATATATATATATATATATATATATATATATATATATATATATATATATATATATATATATATATATATATATATATATATTTATAATTATATAAAAAGAATATATATATATATATATATATTATATATATATATATATTATAGAACCTTATATTATTATATTATATACTAGGTAATATAAGTAGTTGATCGTACTTACTAATATATATTATATATAATATATATATATATATCTATATATATATTATATATATATAATATATAATATATATATATATATATAATATATAATATATATTTATAATATTAATATATATATATATTATATAATATATATTATATACAAGAGATGCTTAAAGCTTGTTCCAATTATAAAAATAACTCACCATAAATGGGTTACTTTCAGACTCAGTCCCATCACCTTCAGTGTCTTGATGTAGAGGAATAAGATTTGATGCAATATTACACTTTATTTCCTCCAATATCCTGGTCTTGACAGCGTGGTACTTCCCTTCATTTAACCTACGTATCACTCCGAGTTTGAAGTAAAGGTGCATGGCTGTTGCCATAAGCAAGTCTAAATCATCAAATATACGGCTAAACCTCGGTTCAAAGCCAGCCCTTTTCTTACCCTTTTCTTGGCTTTGGTTTCTTTATCAAGTAGTTGACTAAGGTTTTGACATAGTTAAATTTTTCAACCTCTCGTTGCGTTTCCCCGATCTTGTCCTTGAGGAGGAAGAGATTAGGTAATAGGACTCCAGCGTACGCATTCTTCTAATCCTGCAACATATCTAGCCTAACAGCAATAGGGGTCATTATTATTTAGATATACTCAGCAATTATCTCCTTATCACTTTTATTAAATACTGGAAGACAAGGCTTTTACTCCATACAAATGGTGTTGATTTGTGTCATGCGACCATCAAGGTTCTAAAGCAAGTCTTTTATAGACTCGCATAGGGAGTTCCAGAGAGTAACACTTGGGGTTTTAAGCTTTGTTCCCAACTCCTTCTTGATTCTCGCAGCAGTTGTAGTTTTCCTGTTTTGAACATTCCACAATGCCTCTTCTTTGGCAAGTGACTTATTAAATGTATCCTTGGCACCAGAGTGCCAGCGAGGAACATTTGAAACATCCCTAGTAGCCAAGATGTTTAAAATGTAGGAAATCCAACGGCGATGTTTAGGTAGGCTAAGGGCATTATGCTCTTCAAGCAGATTTTCTAGCTGGAGAGGTTTTGTCTGCAGAACCTCTGTGTTACTAATTTGCTCCATCACTTCAGGCGTAACCACTATCTCTGCAATTGATACCTGCTCTTTTTCCTCTTCATCACCTGTTTCTGCATGAACATTCACCCAAAAGGCTGCACAGAAATTTGCACCGTTATCTATTTTTACTGACCTTATGCTTAATGCCAAATTGTTGAAGAAGATCCGTAATATTATTGACTAGGACTGTGCTGATCTAAGACACAGATAACTCTTTACAGCCAAGGATAGCCTTTTTTCTCTTCAAACTATTCACATTAATCCAGTGAACCGTCATGCCCAGAAAACTCGCATTGTTCCCAGTCCTGCTGTTTGCGGTTGTGGCCACATAACTGACCTTACTGATAATGTTGGTTAAATCAGCGTTCCCTATTTTACAGATGATATCAAGATCCCTCATCACTTTTCTTCTGGAGTGGAGGTTTAAATTAGAGTTCAGGTAGGACAGGAACTCAGCAAAGACCTCAGACAATAGGCCCAATGTCATGTAACAGAAATCTAGAAATAAAAATATTTGATAAGAAATGATATTAATGACAAATGATACGTGGTATCTCAAGTTTGAAAATTTTTGTGTGTGTATTTTGTTAGTTTTTTAACCTGTTAGTTGTGACACCACTTATAGTTAACATGTACTTAAAATAAAAAGTTCTCTTCTGTTTAAATATTTTCAAACATAGACTGGAGAATAGTTGTCTGACATGTTTTGCTGCATGTCACACTGTCTGTTGAGCAGCTCCGTCCACGCTTTGACTCTCCTTTAATTGCAGTACACAGCTCCTTGTGCAGAGAAGGATGTTTCTAAAAAAAGTTTTAAAACCAAATTTCTTTTTCATGCAAATAAAATATGCGAAATATTTAATAGTTAAATTTTAAAATTAAAAAAGAAATAAAATTCAAATAAAAACTATCGGTGTAAGTTACTTACAATATAGTAGTGCGATTTCAAGCTATGTGTTGATTTAGTGTCAAAGCTTAATTTTTTTTTTTACATTGGGAGTATTAAATCTTTCCCATGTACATCACTTTATTGCCCTCAATACACTCCTTCTTGCTCTTGACAAACCCAAAGTACTTGATAACATGGGGGACCATAGGTGCTCCAAGTCATTTTGGCGGTTTTTTTCTTTTCATTCTAAGTACCGGCAGCATCACACTTAATAATTTCAAGAGTTGCACTTGATGACTTTCACAGTTTGCAATTCTTTTTCCCCTTAAGTACTTATTCAAATCTGTTTTATCCCAATTTAAACACAAAAGCACTAAAAAGATTTAATCGCTAATCACAAGTAACCAATAAACTTAGTAAATTGGCTATAATAATAAAAATAATAATAATAATAAAAATAATAATAATAATAATAATAATAATAATAATAATAATAATAATAATAATAATAATAATAATAATAATAATAATAATAATAATAATAATAATAATAATAATAATAATAAATAATATACTAATAATAATAATAATAATCATAATAATAATAATAATAATAATAATAATAATAATATTAATAATAATAATAATAATAATAATAATAATAATAATAATAATAATAATAATAATAATAATAATAATAATAATAATAATAATAATAATAATAATAATAATAATAATAATAATAATTATAATAATACAAGTTAATAATAATTAATAATAATAATAATAATAATAATAATAATAATAATAATAATAACAATAATAATAAAACACACCGACACACAGACACGATACGAGAAAAAATAATAACAATAAGAAGAATACACACACACACACACACACACACACACACACACACACATACACATAATAATAATAATAATAATAATTAATAATTATTATTATTATAATAATTTATATATACATAGTATATATATATATATATATATATATATATATTTTATTATAGGTATAAGAAGTATATATATATATATTAAAGAAGTTGCTGGCTATTGCTGGTTATTATATTATGAGCGTTATGCTATTATGTTATTATTATATATATATATATATATAGTATAGTTGTTATATAGTATATATATATATATATATATATATATATATATATATATATCTATATATATATATATATAAAGAGTTATATATATATATATATATATATATATATATATATGTTTCCTCTTTCTTCTCCTGTCACATCTGTTCTGTGGAATTCTCTTCCATCTCCTGTGTTTCCTGCTGAATTTAATCTCCTCACTTTAAAGCCTGCGTCTGTGCTCATCTGCGTTATTTGCGCTAGTGGTTGAAATTTTAGAGTGCAACACCCCCTCCCTGATAGGGCTTTGCCCGTGAGTAGTGGTGACAACTGTAATATATATAGCAGGCAGCAGTATATATATATATATATAAGAGTATATATATATATATATATATATATATATGATATATAGGTTATAGTTATATATATATATGTTATATATATATATATGTTATATAAGCCGGGTGAAAGAGCCCCCCCCCCGATATGAGAGCAGTACTCCATACAAGGGCGGATGAGGCCCTTGTATAGCTGGAGCAACTGAGAAGAGGAAAAGAGTCTCGCAGTCTAAACAGAACTCCCAGTTTCTTTGAGGCCGCCCTAGCAACCATTGTGGTGTGAGGTTTCCAAGACATTTTTTTGTTTATGTTAAGGCCAAGGATGTTTATATTGTCAACAGGAGAGACGAGAGAACCGTCGAAAGAGATAGGAAATTAGGAAGTGCCTTAGAGAGGGAGATTTGTAGAGTTTAGTTTTTAAAGAATTGAATTTTACAAAGTTGAGACGACCCACCAGGAAATTCTTTTCAGATCAGCGAGAGTAGATCTGGAAAGATTAAGACGAGAGGCAGTTTGAAGTAAAAGAAGGATCAGAATTGAAAATGAGGTGAAGAATGAAGGGTCGAGTCATCGGCATATGAGTGAATGGAGTTAGATGTGCAGGTGAGAAGATCATTAATGAAAAGTAGGAATAAAGTAGGAGATAAGACAGAACCCTGAGGAACACCACTATTGACAGAAAAGGAAGAAGAAGTCGCCCCATCAACAACAGCCGATATTGAGCGATTTGAAAGAAAACTAACATAAGTAAGCAAAGAGAAGGAGGAAACCCAAAGGAGGGGAGCTTGGAAAGCGGTGACGCGTGCCATACCTGGTCAAATGCTTGATATGTCAAGCGCCACCACGCAAGTCTCTCCCGTAGTTCCTAAGGGCGGAAAACCATAAATCAGTAAGATAGGAAAGTATATCGCCAGTAGACCTCGAGCGCCGAAAGCCGTACTGGCGATCGGAAAGAAGTGAATGAGATTCCAGATGATCTAAGAAATGAGAGTTGAGAAGAGTTTCAAAGATCTTAGATAGAATACAAGTAAGAGCTATAGGCGATAGTTAGAAGGATCAGAGCGGCTTCCTTTTTTCGGAATAGGTTGGACATGTGCGTGCTTCCAACACTGAGGGAAAAGTGAGTATTGAGACATAGAGAATATAGTTGAACGAGGGGCGAGGATAGCACGGAAGCACACTCCCTCAAAACTCGGGGAGGAATGCCATCCGGGCCACCCGCCTTCCTAACGTTCGTAGATTTCAGGAGCCCATGCACCCGATCGAATGTAATCATAGGCAAAGGCATAGGACACCTGAGAGGAGAAGATGAGGAAGATGAGGAATGCCAGAATCGTCCAGGGTTGAGTTAGAGGAAAATAGGAGGCCGAAGAGATTGGCCTTTTCAGTTGGAGAATTAGCAACAGAACCATCAGAGCGAATAAGAGGAGGAAAGACAGATTTACAGAAGTTGTTAGAGATGTTTTTGGCAAGAGGCCAGAAAGATTTGTCAGTAGGAGAACAAAGGAGGTTAGCGCACTTTCGTTTGATGAAGCCCGATTTTGCTCGTCGAATAGTATCCCTCAACGATTACGAGCTGAATGAAAAAATTAGCAAGAGTGATAGGAGTACGAGAATTTTTCACTTCGATTTCACTGCTCCTAGCCTGAATGGCCAGAGAACAAGCACGATCGAACCATGGATTATGAGGAGAGAAAGATTTAGTCGAAGAAGGAATGAACCTGCTCATCCCATCAACGATTACAGCTCCCACCTTATCGGCAGAAGCTGAAGCGTCTTCAGAGTCAAAGTAGTCACTCCAATTATAGTTAGCGTAGAAGCGACGCAAGGCGCCAATCGGCCCGATCATGCCAGAAAAACGCGTAGGGCAGGATGGAGCTGTTGGAGAGAAAGTATTAAATTAAGAGATTTAAGGTTGTGGTCAGATTTACCAATAGGAGCGAAGGTGGTGTATTTATAGAGAGAAGGACTAGTGGTGAAACATAGGTCAAGTGTGTTCAAGAATTGGTTGGGACGATCCGGAATGTGTGTGGGTTCTTTCGTTGAGAATGCTAAATGATTCTGCTTCCTCCCCACTTAAATCAGTATGAGAGGACCCCAACCATTCAGTGTTGTGTACATTGAAATCCCCCAAATATAGAGGACCTCAGTATTTGGATGAGAAGATATAACAGTCTCGTGAGAAGTAGTAAGGTATTCAAAAGGCGTGAAAATCTGTTCTGTTAGGAGAACAGTAGCAGTAGCACAAGATTATTGTAGTAGAAGGAAGAAAGATTTTAAGCCACAGAACATCGAAGTTAGGAGATTCGAGATTCTCGAGACGTGTTACAGGAGTGTTTATGTTAACATAGGCACATACTCCACCCTTTAGACGGAAATTATGAAATAAGTTGCATATATTAAAGGAGTTAGAGAATGAATTCTAGCTATCTGGGTCTCAGACAGTAGCAAAAGGTTAGGATTAGAGTTAGAGAGGTGGTGTTCCACGGATGCAGAGTTAGATTGCAAGCCACGGATGTTAGTAAAGTCGATAGTAAGCCTGCGCCTGTGCAAATCTGCCATCTTACATGCACACACATCCACCACAAAACAAACAACAGACAAAAACAAACAGACAAAAAACAAACAAACGTGAAATCAGGTTAAAATTATTCACACACTAAAACCTAAATTTAAAACGGTAAATGCTAAAAAGCTAAAATCGTATTTACAGTAAATATGTAAAAATATGAAAAATCTTAAAGTTAAAACACTAACGTACCCTTGAACCCTTACAAATTCACAAATAAAAAAAAAAAAAAAAAAAAAAAGAATAAAAAAATTGATTTAACATTAAAACCTAAATTTAAAAGTTAAAGTACCAAAATAATAAAAATCTAATTCAAAACACTGTGAAGACGAAATTCAAAATTCACAAACAGTATTAACTTTAAAATAAACCTACGAGCACAATTACTTAAAGAAAATAAAACTAGGACTTATCTTTTATAACCTCGTACGTAGAACTTTACTAAAACGGATCATAGCATATATGTTGGCTATGCTATATATATATATATATAGCGGTTAAGTTGGTTAAGCATAAGGCATATATGTTGTTGTTATTGTTATTATTACATATATATATATATTTGTTATATTATATATATATATTATTGGTTGACTGGTGGTTATATTAGTTATTATTATTACATATATATATATTGGTTATATATTATTATATACATATTATTGGTTATTATATATTACATATATTATTATTACATATATTATATTATTTTTATACTATATTGTTGGTGCTATACATATTATTATTGTTATGTTATATATATAAAGATATAATATACATTTATACATATTATTATTGTTAGCTAAGGTTATACATATTATTATATTATTGTTATGCTGATACTCATATACATATACATACATAAATATAGCACATGATACTGGCTATTACATGTTGTTGAGCCAGCTGGAAGTTAGCAGCAGTACATACATACATGTGCATGGCTGGCTATTGGTTGTTGTTGAGCATACATACATATTATTGTTATTATATCCATTTATTACACCCATCTTATTATTTTTGTTGTTATTACAAATGAATATTACATGTTATTGATACATATACATACATCATACATATTATTAGCTAAAGAGTTGTTGATATAGCTGTTACTGGCTGGCTACTGGCTGGCATACATATACATATGGATAGTATTAAGATTATTGAGTACTATATTGAGCAGTTATATATTATTATTACCGAATATTAATACATATTATTATTATTATTAGGTTGTACATATTATTATATATATATATACATATTAATATTATTATTACATTCATATTATATTATTGTGA
>JABUQX010074132.1:20000-30000 GCA_015478945.1 Trachelipus rathkii | reverse complement strand
AACAACTTTGTTTCCACTCGTTTAATAGGATACTTCGCTGTAGTGTTCAAGAGAGATTTTTCGATTTCCAAATGTCTCTGAGGTAGTAATTTCACTTTTCTAACATAGAGATAGGCTTCTAACAACTTGTAAACAGGTTCAGGACATACAGCCGTTGCAGCAGGTTTACTTTTTATTTTAAAAGCGAATTTAGGATTTGAACGGGTTAATCGAATTCTAGTATCTACAGCTGGTAGAATAAGTCTTTCTTGAGAGAAGATGTCACCGTTTAAACGCCCGTAAAATTCATATGTGTTCCTTGTGGTTTTACCAGCTTTATCTATATGTGCAGCCTCATCTTTGAAACTATAAAAACCGCAAGACTGGAGATGAGACTGTTTAGCATCGTCGGAATAATTTAATAAATGTTCTATATAACTTCTATAAGGATAATTTGCAGCTGATGCCCCTAATGAAGTTTCATTGAGATACACTTCAATCTGATTAAAACAGGTATACAGGAAATTGGATTCTGTGTATACTATGTGATCGTCAGATGATGGAAGGTCTGTACCATCGGGTTTCGTCAGTTTCGTCTTCAGATATAAAAACACGTTGGATGGATCTAAATATTGATCCGAAGTACCTGGTATATTGAACTCGAGAGGGACATCGGTGTTGGTAATTGAATGTATGGGGTTGATGCTGATGAAATTGGTTTCAGTTACACTAATCTGGGTGGGGTTCATCGAGAAGAGATCCAGTTCACTCTTGCAGCAGTCTGGACTAGAAGGATGGAGGAAATGCATCTTGTATGTGAGGGTGCTGATCGTATAATGAGCGGTTCGGTGGTTTAGCTTTTCTTATATTCGATCACAGTATGATGATGATGTTTATGTAAAAGATACCAATTAGTAATTAAATAGCAAATACATCATTGCATTTTTTCTTTTGAGGTCTTTTAGTCTTAACCTTTTTCTTAACGCATATTTTCATACGTTTTTTACCTTGACCCGTCATTTTACGTCTTATTTTTCGCTTTACATCATCCAACATCTCATCTGAAACATCTGTAATTCGCCTTTTTAGGGACGCGCGAGGGTTAGCTCCTGCTGCTATATCCTGTAACGTATGCATCCCTGTTCGTATAGCTTTTTTACCTATATATTCACCTCCTCTTCTAAATAGGGGCATTGCACTTCTCCATAATTTAGAGAAAAATCCACCCAGTCCATACCCTCTTGTAATTTTGATCCAACGAATACCCTATCGTTATACATTATTAACGGAGCTTCTATCAGGCACTATCTTTACACTTGTGAGAGTAAGTTAATGAATGAATAAATATAACTAACTACATCACTTACTTAATAATCGTACACCTAATCTTATTTCTAGAAGTTTTCTAACAGCAATATAGGGAAGATTTCTACCTCTTGTTAAAAAAATAGTCATCAGTTGTTATTAGTTTAAAGTGTCTGTTTCTTTCTAATTTGAACTTTGCATAATAGTGTTCCGTCTGTGAATGGATACGGTCTACCTTCATCCTTTATATGCATTCGCACAGACCCTAAATGTGAACAACTGAGAGGTAAGTAATGAACATTAGGAAAAGTTATAACTTTTTCCTTTTTTAGGAAAATGAACCACCCTTAATAAGGGGGCTTTAGTGATTCCCTACATACTTGATGGTTCAACTAATCTGTATAACGGTTAAGCCATCCCTTGATCTTGTAACATCTCCGAAGGAATGCATATATAACTGAGAGATAAGTCTGAGTCATTAAGACTGTTGTTCAGAGTGTGGGCAGGTTCATTATTTCCACTATGTTTATTTAGAATAGTAGAATGTTCTACTACAGCTTTGTGTTCATATACACATTTCCGAAACCAATCTGAACGTTTAAGGATAAACATTTCAGGGTCTCTCAAATTCATTCCAGTTATTGATCTTAAAGTGATTAATACCCTGTCTTCCCCAGGGTGGTTATTAATAATGTATATTAAATCTTTACATATTTCTTACTTACAGCAAACTGGGTGTTTAAATAACTGTGGATGTCATGGATTGAACGGTAATATCCTCGTTTTAACACAAAAATTTTCATAGAAAATATTTTTCCCAAACTTTTAATTGTCACACGTTTTAAATCGGTTGTCTTTTTGATTCTCGGTAAAGATGTACATGAATCTGCAACTCTTATACACGCCGATGCAAGTTGACTTATAATACTTACAAGTTGGCAAGCATGAGTACTCTGATATTAGACCAAGAAACAGAGTTTCATTAGCCAAAAAAATTAGAAAAAGTGACATTTTTGTAAGACGTATTAATCAGGATTGTAGATCAAGAATTGAAATTCGACAATAAATTATAAATTCGAGGACCTCACATAATGTGTATATTAAATCCACTAAGTGGCAGGCATCAAAATTTAGATTTGAGAACCATATAAATATTATGTTTAGAAAAGGAAAATGGCAAATATTTATACGGCCTACCTTTTGAACCTAATATTTTTTTCTATTTTATACATATTACTCTCAGAATCGAATCTATTTTCTTGTTATTTCTTGTTTTATAAAATCCTCCTTTATGGATTCTCCATTCTAGAAATCTTTGAGGTAATATAATTTCAACCCTTCATTAGGAAATTCTTTTATACTATCTACCTTAAAAACTTCTCTAGACCACCCCGCTTCATACCCTTTTCTAAATCTGTCATCAGGTCTAGATACTCTTACATATTCATTCACGTTTATACAGGATTTATCTTTATTTTTTACACCTCTTGGGTTTTGTTGGATCACCGATGGTGTCTTCAGCATTTCTAAAGGAGTTGTCTTTATAGTTCTATGAAAAGATCTATTGTAAGAATAAGCTAGGTCATCGAGAGTATGTCAATATATTTAAAAGTGTTCATCTTAGTAAAGTATCTATGCATTCGTTCTTTAATCGTACGCTGAACTCTTTCTACAATAGCAGCTTTATTTACGGAAAATATGTTAAAATATGTTATATCGTATTCAGTAATAATTTCCTGAAACTCTCTACCTTAAAAATTCGCTACCCCTATCCGTGCAAATCAGTTTTGGATATCTATCATCATCCCTTATAATTTCTCTCACTGCAGCCGCCACTGTATCTGATTTTTTATCTTTTTTAAAGGTTTTGACCATAAGTATCTAGAGTATACGTCAATTGTAAAAAGTATATATTGAAACCCTTCATTATAAGAACTGTATTTAATCATTTCCGTTAAATCTAATTGCCAAACATTATCGACGTGATGGGCTATAGTTGTCCGGGTAGGGAATTTTCGACGGACAGGTTTATGTAAAGTAAAAGCTTCTTCACCCTCTAAATATTCTTTCAACTCTTTTTTCTCAGTGTTTGGAAACTTTGCAGCGAACCTAGTGAACCCCCCAAAACTATTTGGTTCTCTCAAATTGAAGTAATACTTATCAACCTTCGCCTTCGCATCTATGTTGAATACTGACAAAAATAAAAATATAATATATATATATATATATATATATATATATATAATATATATATATATATATATATATATATATTAAAAGGGAAATAAAGAAAAAAAAAAATGAGTATTATTTTTATTAATTTATTTATATAGATATATATATATATATATACAGTATATATATATATATATATATATATATATTATATATATATATATATATATATATATTTATATATATATTATATATATATATATTATATATATATATATATATATATATATATATATATTATATATATCATATATATATATAATGATTACTATAGGATACCATTTATGTTTACTGTATGGGATTTTTCTTATTCTTCCTTCGGGTAAACACGTTTAAAATTATCGAAGCCGTAAGAGGTTACCTGGACGGACTTGTATCGGTCTTAGGCATTCTTGGGGATATCATCCAAAGTTGCTAATCTTTTGTATTTAAGATTAAAGTTAGAGGGAATTAAGTAGTCTGAAAGTTCTTTGTTTGATAGTAGGCCACTCCTGCAACGCACCCTTTCTTCCATCACATTCGGAGAGACTGCTATTCAAGCAACAGATATTTGATCCTTGACCAATTTCATTATCGATAATGATTTGTCCTAATTCATTCCATGATAAATTGATCTTTTTAAAATATTATTATAAAGCTAATCCAGCTTTGCGACCTCTATTTGGCAGGCTCTCCTCTAGGATATTTTTAAAGTCTATCTTCGTTTTTTCACAGCAGCGTATTACCTCCCGCAGGTGTTGTTGAAATCATTCGAGATTTGACTTACTTAATGAGGGCTATAGATGTAAGTTTTAAGATCTATTTAATTCTGTATGGCTTCTTGATATAAGGCACGTTTTTCATGAATGTTAATGTCTGAATTTAATATCCTAAGCACTTCTTTCTCGTAATTGCTTATCTGTTCAACTTAGGGAACAGGGAAACTTTGGGGCAGAGGATGCTGATATGGTCCTGAATCTTTCTGGATATGAGAACAATGGTGTTGTAATTGTTGATGAATTGCTGGAGAAGGTAACCCTTGTAAGTGCGGTTGTATAGGCTGTACTGTCTGAGGCTGTACTAGAGGTGACTGATTGGTTGTATGTTGATCAGAATGTGTAGTATTATTATACTTCATTTTCTCATATTCATTATATGGTAATACAGCAACCTTCTTCATTATTCTGATATCCACTTAGTTAATAAAGGGGCTACAACGGAAAAAAGTAACGGTAGGAATACTCCACCTCCTTTCTGCGTAACTTCTTTTTACTGTTTCAGAATTTTTATATTTAGATGAGAGTTTTAATGATGCTTTTCTGTGACGGCGAAGCTTCACCTTCTGAGGTTGTTTAAAGGAACATTTCCTTATTAAGATTAAACAGACTTCGCATACCACACTGGATGAATTTTTATCATTGCAGATTAGTTTAGTTTTTCAGCCTGTTTTTCAGTTTTTAAAATTTTTTATGAGTAAATACTTAACAACTAGAGTACTCATTATTCAGATATGAAATACAGTTTCAATCGAATGCAAAATGTTAGTGCGGAGCAAAACTCTATACGTGTTTTTAGGATGAAGTTCACACATTAAATAACCATGAGGAAAGATGTAACTTCTTTATATACCTTTAAGAAGTCTTTACGCTGTGATGGAAACATTTGAGAGGCTAATACATTGATCTGATTC
Organism: Trachelipus rathkii; assembly: GCA_015478945.1. Taxonomy (NCBI): domain Eukaryota; kingdom Metazoa; phylum Arthropoda; class Malacostraca; order Isopoda; family Trachelipodidae; genus Trachelipus; species Trachelipus rathkii. The sequence continues at coordinate 24,812 of JABUQX010074132.1, read as the reverse complement.
ATGTCTCTTCTCTGTCCGAAGAGTAGTAGATATTGGGTGTTTAAAGATATATCTCTCATATACTTATTCTGATAAAAAATGTTCTGGGGGATGAAAAATACAGAGATGTTTAAATGATGGGAAAATACAGTAAACGTTTCAGCTATTTTCTTCATTTAACTATGCATTAAATCATCTAAAATACAATGATTTTATGACCAATCCACATTATTCAACGATTGATGGTCGTAGATTCCTCATGAAAACTGAATTAATCTTTATATCTGCACAATTTTCCGATAAACACTGTAACACCATATAATTTTAACAGGTTGTTGTTCAAATTTCCACTCTCTCTTAATATGGCTTAAATAACAGAAAGGTTTTCCCGCATCCTGTAGGGCCTGATATACAAGACAAGTAGCAGGGCTACGGAACATAAATTTACACACGTCCATACTCTTCAAATGTTCGATGTTTAATGTAAAGTCTTTATTGGTATATATATATATATATATATATATATATATATATATATATATATATAATATATTATATATATATATATATATATATATATATATATTATATATATATATAATTATATATATATATATATATTCCAAAGTTTAATGAAGTTATTTTTTCCACCAGAATGTGTGTTTCGGATAGGACTTGAAACAGTAAAACCCTACAGTAAGACAATAAAGCTGTAAAGACAAAGCGCATATCCAGGGTGAAGGGAGGGGCCCTCTGGGGCTATTTGCGTTACTGCCTTATTGAGTTATAGCTTTAAGTCGAAAAAAACATGTTTTTATTACAAAAATTTAACAGTGAACAAGGGTTTTGTGTAAATAAAAATTAAGAAAGTTTAAGTATAAAATAAAATAACTGTTTCATAGTACAGAAAACGAATTACGTGAAAAGAAAATACAAAGTAATGTAAACATTTTTATTAACGTTACAACTACGAAATATATTTAGCGTTCGCGCAGTAATATTGCGCCTGCGGGCGCTCGCGTCGTTTCCGGGCCGGGGGGCGCGCCTGCGGGGCGCGGGGCAACCTCGCGTTCGGTCTTTAATTACCCTGTGAACTTTTAGAGAGTTGAAACCGTGATTCATCATAATGCATCTTCCTCACCGCTTTTTCTTCTTTTTTTTCAATAGGAACCCTAGAGGAGGGGTTCTCAGACCTTCATTTGAGAGTTTTGGAACCGTCAAAAATGAGATCTATGTTATTTTAAAAAAACAAAAACCAATATATATAAGTACACTAATATCAAGATGTTAAGTTCAATTTTTTACTAATTCGCACCGCACCGTTTCCACCCGGTGTCGGTACCTACAATACAAATCACCCATTTGAGCCGGCCATGCGAGACCTTCTTTTTGTTCTTCTTCTTCTTCTTCATTTCACATTCATCTTCTTTCGCTTCTTCTAAGGCTTTTTTCTTTTTTCAGGGGGACCACCCTTCGAGAGGGGGTCTCAAAAATTCATTTTGGGGTTCTGAAACCCCCAAAAAATGAATTCTACACCGTTGAAAACATAGATGTAGACACCTCATTTGTCTTAATATGTGGTTGGAACCAGAATTCCATACTGGCTCCGCAACCATCAGCTCCGGCTCCGGCTCCGGCTCATATGGTTCGCCATTTTATTTTAACATAACCATTCTATTTCATTTATTCTCTTCTATACACTCACCAAATTTCAGCTTTCTAAGTCCATTTTTAGGTTTTAGGGGGCGGGGGGGCCCTCCCTTCCTTGACGTAGCGACTGGAAACAATGATACAACAATGTTGAACATTAATAAGGAAAGACATACCAAGTTTGGAAGAAGAACGATGGACTCTAACACCTCTTTTGATAAGATATGTCATTTTGAGTCCATTTCTTGACCCTTAAAATGACCCCCGGCTGGGGCCATGGGGACTCTGGCATTCGGGAAAGTAACTACGGGAATCTCATTTTTGAGACATTCTACCCCTGTTTGACACCCGTCATGATAGGTTTTTGCGAAGGATACGCCATCTTACGAAAAACGCATTTGGTGCGTTCTAAAAACGCAACGGCTTAAACGCCACGCTCGGCATAGGCGGCAATCGACAGGCATACCTCAAACATACTAGACAAACCGAGCTCGGACTTCATTAGCTCAAGAAACAAAATGTTAGCACAGATGCATTAGAAAAGGGGGGTAGGTAATAACTCATGCTAACTCTTGTTAGGAATGAATCGATTCCGTCGTAAACCACAGGAATCGATTCAACAGTGTCGATATGTACTAATCGATACAAATTATCGGTTTGTAATTCCGGTCACATACGATATATCGCACTAGAAGGGTTAGGAAAGGGGGGTGGGGGGTACTAACTCGTAGAAGGAAGCATCCTAGCATCTTCTAATATACACTAATCGACTCCTCGTACCTTATAACCTAGGAGTAGACACCATTATTACCCGTGTTCTATGACATAGGACATGTCAGTCATTTGCTAGAAAAGGCTAGAAAAGGGGGTAGGGTAATAACCTCATAGAAGGAAGCATCCTAGCACCTTCTAATGACACCAATCGACTCCCCGTACCCAATAACCTAGGGGTAGGCACTAAAAGATCGGTTGTATTTCTACAATTATAGGTCAGCACGTGCTAGACGCTAGAATTATATTAGCCTATATATCATATAGCCTATATAATATATAGCCTATATAATATATAGCCTATATAATATATAGCCTATAGCAACATATGATCTTTTCTCCCTCGGCGGCGCCCTTTGAAGTCACGAACTTTGCGGTCACTTTGCGGTTTGCGGTTAGATAAAAAGGTCCACTTTTATGACCATTGCGGTTTGTGGTTAGATAACTCTCAGTCCAATTCTGTACATTACTACTGATGGAGATCATCGATTTGGAATAAACTTTAATAAAAACATAACAAATGGTTTATATTACAAAAAAAAAAAAAAAAAAAAAAAAAAAAAAATAACCATAAAAAAAATTATATTACAAATAATTGATCAACTATTGTGATGGAGTTTATCCATTTGGAAGAAATTATATTTAAAGTTTATTTTATTGAAATTTTATTTTATTCATCAATTCAAACGGGTCTCCAACGTCGCCATATTGTTTGTTACATTTTTGCGTAAGCACTTCTTAAATTCGAAATTTTTTACTATTATGCGCATAGTTTAACAAAAATGAAACCAAACTCGTGCATTTCTTAAGTTTCGTAAGCATAAATGCAAAACGAAAACGACTTTACAATACAGCAGTTTTCGTTTTTGCATTTGTGCTTACGAAGAGTAAGAAATGCTCAAGTTTGCGTTCGTTTTTGTCAAACTTAGGACAAAATCGTAAGAAGTGCCGAATTTAAGAGGTGCTTACGCAAAAATGTAGACAAACAATATGGCGGCGTGGTAGGCCCGTTTGAATTTATGAATGTTTTCATTCAATTTCAAAACCAGCTTTTTAAATTATTAATTTCTTCCAAATAGATAAACTCCATCACAATAGTAGATCAATTATTTGTAATATAAACCAATTGTTATGTTTTTATTTCTTCCTTATAGATAAACTCCATCACAATAGTAGATCAATTATTTGTAATATAAACCAATTGTTATGTTTTTACTTCTGTTTATTCCAAATTGTTATTGCTTGTAACCAAAGGTAAATTTCGTAAGAAATCGCGGACGTTTTTGCACGTAAACTTGTGCTAAAACTGTGTAAGCATATCTTACCGAGCCGAGCGTAAGAACAAATGACAAAAGCGAAAACGGTCTAGGTCAGATAGATTCAGGAAATTATCGGACAAATTGCAGATATGCTCTTCAAAATTCAAAATTTTCAAAGGCTATTTTTGAAAGAAAGCCACGTGGTTGGCTCATAACAAAATTTCTAATTTATTTTTTTTTAATTTTCATTGTACTCTTTTTTGAAAATAACGTAATTAAATAATTTTATAAAAAATATTAGGCGCCGTCCCTCAAATTTTTTTTACCACGATAAATACTAAAAATATTTATGATAATAAAAATAAACTTTTGTTACCTATCAAGAAAAACTAAAATTTGTTTTCAAGTTTTTGGCGGCAACATTCCCGCCGAAAAGTTTACAGTGAAGGCACATTACACAAAGATGGTTCAAAAAAGTTATAACATTGGATTGTGAAGTACTATTAATTTAATTATATATAATATATATTATATATATATAATATATATATAAATATATATATATATATTTATATAGATATACAAACAAAAGCATATATATATTATATATATATTAATTTATATAAGATATATATATATATATATATATATATATATATATATATTATATATATTATATATATATATATATATATATATATATATATATATATATTATTATATTATAATTATATATAAGTATATATATATAATATATATATATATATATATATAGTAGTATAGGTGAGATTTGGACCCTCTCTTATCTAACCACAAACCACAAAACTGATAACAATGCGAAGAACGGCGTCACTTCAAAGGGTGCCGCCGGTCGAGAAAAGGTCGCATGTTTCAATATTCTATATTCTATATATTCTATATATATTCTATATTCTATATTCTATATATTCTATATTCTAGCTTCTAGCACGTATGGACCTATATTGTAGAATACCCCGATCTTAGTGTCTACCCCTATGTTATTGGTTACGGGGAATCGATTGGTGTATATTAGAAGGTGCTAGGATGTTTCCTTCTATGAGTTATTACCCCACCCCCCCTTTTCTAGCCCTTCTAGCATGTTCCGAGCTATATTGTAGAATACAGCGGTGTT
>JABUQX010074132.1:5000-12500 GCA_015478945.1 Trachelipus rathkii | reverse complement strand
TTCAAAGTCGGAAGCTTAATATTTTGTCAAACCGTTTCGCCTTTTAGCGTCCATATTAGACAATGATATAAATATATATAATATATATATATATATATATAATATATATATATAATATAATATATATATATATATATATATATAATATATATATATATTATATATAATATATATATTATTATATATATTATATATATATTATCTACATTTAAATGCATCATTCTTATAACTCTATATATAGGTTGAAAATGGAGCGGTTACGGAAAAAACATGTATACAAAAAAAATTTTTTTATTTTAACTTACATATTTTTTTATGTATTTCTCATATACAAATTATTAACACTTTTACAAAAACATTTTGTTTTGTAAATAGTATATATATATATATATTATATTAATATATATATATATATATTATATATATATATATATATATATAGTATATATATATATATATATATAAAATATAATATATATATATATATATATATATATATATATAATATATATATATATATATATATATATATATATATAAATATATATATATATATATATATATATATATATTAATAATACAGAAAAAGGTGCAACATAAAAATTATTTTTAAACGGGGAGATCTTGCTGTAGAATGTTGTCTATATACTGTTCTAAGCTTCGTCTTCCTACCGTTGTCATATATGTATACAGATCTTTAGCTGTAATATGAAGTTCTCGGTTTTTATATTTCTCGGTTTTCATTTCTTCATCGTATAAGACTGTGAATTTTTCGACATCTATGATTTCCAACATACATGTAAAAGTTTGAGCATTGAACATGTAGCTTGAAAAATATACATCGTACATTAAACGTTGAGATGTACAGATAAGGTCGTCTAAAATATTAACCAAAATAAGTTTCTTCTCTACTTCGTTACACATGTTAATAAACATACCTATAGCTTCACGACCGACAACACTAAATCCTGAGGGGGATCTTCTATAGATACCTGTATTGCTTCCTCGCCACCAGTTTCTTATTGACACGCTTTCGATATTGTTATGAAGAGCGAAAACTAAAGTAAGACGTTTGGTGTCGGTGTCGGAGCCTCCAGAAACAGCTATTCCCCACTCGTTGATAACCGATGAATTAGTATATCCTTCCTCTTTCCATCTTGATACAGCGTCCTTAATATTTTTAAGATCCTCACATGAAATGAATAAAGGTCTATTTTGAATATTTGAAGGCGTACTACAGGTGATATAACGTTCAGACGATTGTTTCTTACGGAAACATAAGGAAACTGCTCCTTTAGGATGATCGATTCGCCATGTTGTTATATCGTTTAAACGGACAGATTTTAACTGAGAAGCCATTTTAGTAATGTTAAGGCTAGAGTGTAACTGAAGATTTGTTCACAGTGTCTTACTTTATATAACATGAAGAAAAATAGGCGGAGTCGAAATGAACCTATCAACAGACAACACATCGAACTAAACAATTAGGGTTAGTGTTATCTATATTTAAATCCAAATACGTTTTTTTTTTTTTTTTTTTTTTTTTTTTTTTTTTTTTACAGTTTCAAGGTGAAGTAAACATTCAGGGTTGTTGTTATCTACATTCGAAGCCAAATACGTGATATATCAGCTTTTTTTCGCAGTTTCGAGGTTGAAGGGTAAGGTTTCGCTATTTTCCGTTTTATTATTCTTTGAGGAGTACCTGATGGTTCTGCCATCCTTACATTAGAGGGGGAAAGGGACGAGGAGGAAGGAATATTATCTAGGTCGTTTAATCTTTGTTTATTTTGAATTAAACTTCTTGGGAAATTTACAGCTTGAAGTTCATATCTGATTTGGTTCCATCCTGTTACGGGTTGTTTCTTCCAATCACGTGATAAATCAGATACTAAATCTACAATATTAGATCCCTCTACAACTGAACCGTTGATTACGATTTGACCTAGGTCATCCCATATTAATTGTTCTTTTAAAATATTATATAATGCTATACCTCTGTTTTTAATCGAGATAGGCAGACAACCCTCTATTACTGTTTTAAAGTCTTTCTTTTTATTAGTTTCCTCAATTTTTTCATTAACGATGTCTTCGTCATTCTTCTTATGAGAGACATCGTTTATGGAACCCGTTGTATAATCAGTACTGGTGTATTTATCCTTTAAATCTAATAATCCCTGTAAAACAGTTTGGTATTTCACTCTCTTTTCATCTAACCCTATTCGTGAATTTAAAATTACATTTAAATCCTTCTCGATAATACATAATTGTTCTATTCGTGGATCTTGTAAAGTGGTAGGTATAGGTTGAGATGTTGTTGGTGAGGGTGTTGTCTGTAAGGAAATATTCTGAAGCTTTTGATACATCTCGAAAGGAAGAACTACGGCTTTCTTCATATTTTATCTACACTTCACTCTCCCGTTACTAGTTTAGTTAAGATTGGTGACACGATTGAGAACAACAAAGGTAGGAATACACCTCCACCTTTCTGAAGTAATTTCTTTTTCTTATTGAAATTCTTATTCTTCGTTTTCCTAACGAGTATACGAACGATGTTGCTGTGGCGCCGCAACTTAGCTTTCTGTTTAGATTTTATAGGTAGAATTCTTTTTATAAGATTTAAGCATATCTCGCTTACACACCGGATAAAGCATGTACTTTTAAGATATTTCTTCTTCTCTTTTTCATTTAGTTTGTTATAGTTTTTTATAACATGTAAATATTTTTTCACCAACATTATGCGGGGATGTAAATAGTTTCTATCTCGTGAGGTAAAATGTTAGTTCTCAATAGAATTCTGTATGTGTTTTTAGGATGAAGTTCACACATTAAATAACCATGAGGTTTCGAAGTAACTTCTTTATATACCTTTAAAAAGTCTTTACGTTGAGAAGGAAACATCTGATTAGCTAACACATTAATCTGGCTTACGTCACGACGTTGACCAAACAACAACAGATATTGAGTGTTTAAAGATACATCTCTCATATATTTATTCTGATGAAAAATGTTCTGGGTGATAAAAAACACTGAAATATTTAAATGATGAGAATATACAGTAAACGTTTCAGCTATTTCTTCATTCAACTTATGCATTAAATCATCTAGTATAACAATTTTATGACCTTGTATATTATCCAAGGATTTAACATCGTAAATTCCTTCATGAAACTGAATCAGATCTTTATATGCATTAAATTTTTCCTGATAAACATTGTAACACCATATTATTTTTACTGGTTCCTGTTCGAAAATCTCTATTTCTCTTAGAATATTTAACAACAGGAATGTTTTTCCACAACCCGTAGGGCCTGTAACAAGACATGTAGAAGGACTGCGGAATAAGAATTTACACACATCCATACTCTTTAAACATTAAGATAAAAATGTTTTCATTTTTTAAAAAACATATATATATATATAACTATATATATAATAATTATATATTATAATATTATATATATATATATATATATATATATATATATTATATATATATAATATATATATATATATATAATATTATTATATATAAAATTTATATCGGCACATGGATACCACAGAGTTGTTTATTCTAACCCTAATCAGTAGGGGCGGAGCCAAAGGTATTACACAATGTTATATACCCTTTAATCTTCTCTGTGAAATAGATTGAAGGTTAGTTTAAACAAGGTTCTAATACATTGGTGTAGTCATCTATAAATTTTCTTAGTAATAATAATTAATAATAATAATAATATAATAATTAATAATAATAATGATAATGATAATAATGTTTCTAGGACGTGAAATGGGGGAAATAATAATAATAATAATAATAATAATAATTTTTCATTCTTGTTACAGTTTTTGAAGTGTGAAGAGTCATCAGTTTTTAGAAGAAAAAAAATGGGTCCTATATTCGAGATGTTTTTATTTGCCGAAAATCTTTTCAAACTTTTAGCTGTAAGTTATTTAAAATATTTTATTTATTCTAAATTTATTTTCACTTTTAAAATAAAATTATTGTTTCTTTTTAAAAATATTTTTTAAAAATAATTTTTTTTTAAAAAAATAATTTTTAAAAAATTATTTTTGAAAAATAATTTTTTAAAAAATAATTTTTCAAAAAATTATTTTTGAAAATTTATTTTTGAAAAATTATTTTTATTTACAAGTTCTTAAAACAAATTGTATTACTGTTATTTAAACACTTGTAAAAATATTACAGTTCAATCCATGCTGTCATATGAATGGAGAATCAGGACTCTCAGGAAGAGGTGGAGGTTGTGGTGGCTATGGCAATGGTAGTAATGATAACCTGAATAAGCAACCTAGACTTATATCGAAAGCGGAGAGACGTAGAATACAGGCATGTAGAAGAGCTGTACAAAATCAAACCGAGGATGAAAATAAAGAACGTGTTCCTGAAGAAGCCCGCATCCCCGTCAACAACAACAACAACAACAACCCTCTGAAGGATCTGAATCTATAAAGGTTTCAAATACGAATCGTCCTAAATTGGTTTCTAAAGCAGAGAGACGTAAAATACAAGTCCTTAAAAGAACGACGCAAAATCAGAGCGGCGGTGGTGCATCCTGTAATATGTCCAAAGATACTAAGACCTCTATTCAACAACCCTCTGAATCTTCAACTGAATCAGGATGTAAGGAATCATCGGATGGATCTGTGACCGCATCTGTATCTACACCTCCACAACCTCAACAACGCCGATGGAAACCCTTAACATACATATCCAAATCAAAAGGAGGGGTGAGTTTCATTTTACATTTTCGTTCCTTTATTATATATACATATTATATATATATATATATATTTATATATATATATATATATATATATATAATTATATATTTATTATATATATATTATATATTATATATATAGTATATATATAATATATATATATATATATTAATTATATAATGTTCATAATTGGTTATCTTAACAGAGAATAAGGGTGTAAAACGCCATGTCGATATAAATGGAAGCAGAAAGAGGCTTGAAGCGTTTATAACGTCATGCTTAGACGAGAGATTGATGGGGGAGCTGGTCTTCTTAATGTTAATATGGATGTTGATGATTTGAGAATGTTAACCCCGATAACTCTAATATTCATAATGATTTATTGTTTACACCTATGGATGTTGTGAGTACAGAGACCCCTAACATCTTCGATTAACCCCTTACCTCGTGATTACAGAGAATATTCCCCCTTCTAAATACAGGAGGTGTGTGTTATTGTATAATTATTCACGTCAGATGCTTATCTGATATGTGTTACAAATATTATATATAAATATATACTATATAATATATATATATATATATATATATATATATATTATATAATATATTATATATATTATATATATAATATATATATATATATATATATATATATATAATATCTAGATGATTATCTATATATTTATATATATATATATATATATATATATATATATATATATATATGTTTTTCTCTTTTTTTTCACAGAGAGGAAATAAACGAAAACTGGCTGATGTCGTGGCCGATGCCGAAGATGATAACGAAAAGGGTTTAACTGATTGTAATGGGGGTGGTAATAGGGAGGGTTCTGAATTCACAGCTGAACTAATAGATGTAACGAGAGCTGCATATACGAAGAATTCAGAGGTTATCGATACACACAAATATAGGGTCAGGGTTGATGAAGCTAGGGTTTTCAAGCAAGGTAAGGATATAGGGGATTCTTTCATGAGAGTCATCAATGATATTATATTACATTTAAGAAATGATGTGTCACATAGAGAAGCTAGAATTCGTGTATGGTTTACATTCAATGACGGAGGTAGGAATGAATATCATGTGAATATCCCTTACGCTGAAATGGATAGAGAGGATTTGGTTTCTTACTTGACAGGTCGTTTAATAACAGCTTTTCAGTCGGGTGATAAAGCTACATTCAGTGATTTCATTGTTGAAGTACAGGTAGCGCATGATGTTGAAGGTAATGGACCTATTATACCTTTCAAAGTTAATTTCCCGAAAGAAAACTTGAACACTGTACAGTTAAGAATAAGTAATGATAACGGTACCGAGTATAGGGGAGGTTGTGGATTTAGAGCTATAGCTTGTTGTCATAAATTATTTCAGGAAGAACAAAGAAACCCTGACAGGGAAACACCTCATAAGATAAGTAAGTATAGTCCAGAGTTAATTCACGATTTAGGTGTAAAAATAGCTGACGCTTGCGGATTAGAATATAATGAACCCCTAGGTGCAGCTAAGTTTGAGATAATTGAACGTGTATTAAATTGTAGAATATATGTATACCGTAACGATGCAGATGAAAAATTTCATGTAATGTATTTACCTCGCGAACAGGACCGTAAAAAACCCTTATATGTAATAGGTTTTGATTTTAAAACTACCCATTACTATTATCCCCTTCCTAAACATACAATTAAATCTACGATAGGTAGTGTAGAAGCGCGTAAAAATACTTCACCTATTTTCTGTCAGTTATGTTACATTTTTATTGATGATTATCATAAACATATATCGAGCGAGTGTCCCGAGTATCGCTGTTCTCAATGTCTCACACACCTTTGTAAAGGAAACGTGGAAAATGCATTAGCTCCCAGGAGATATTGCAAGGAGTGTAATAGGGAATTTTATAAGGGGACTGTTACAACTAGTCATAAAGTGGAAATTTGCAGGAAGTCAAGATCTGTGATTAAATGTGATGTATTTAAATAGCTTATAAATATGGAAATCATAAACATGATTGTGTACATATAAAGTGTAATGTATGTTATGAAAAGTATGATCCTGTTAAAACTGGTCCACATAAATGTTACATGAAAAAAATAAAAGAGAAAAAAACAGAAGGTAAAAACGTGTTTACGTTTTATTATGATTTAGAAACATATAATCATAATGCTAGGGTAGATGCGGCAGGAAGATCAATGATGGATATGGTTCCTTATCTAGCTGTAACGATGTTAGTATGCTACAAATGCAGCAAAAAAGAAACAGAACAATGTGAGACATGTGGGACAAAAAGAACTGAAGTATTCCATCTGGATTTAGAAAGTGCAGAAGAATACGAAAAATGTCCCGTTGATAAAATGATTAATTATTTTTTCAATTTCTCTGAAAATCATAAGAATGACGATATAATAGTAGCAGCCCATAATGGGTCAAAATTCGATACACAGTTTGTGTATGCGAAACTGTTAGGTAGAACGCATGAGAATTCTATTTCTAGCAATCCTGTTAAAAGAGGAAATAAAATTATCACCATGTCATCTAATAACAACATTTCCTTTAAAGATACATTGTTGTACATGCCTTGTGCTTTGAAAAAGTTACCTCAATGCATGGGGATTAAGGGGGATATAGCAAAAGGGTTCTTCCCATACAGGTTTCTAACTTTAGCGAATATAAATTACAAAGGGGATATTCCAGAGAGGGCTGTGTTTGAAGTCGATAGAATGAATGATGTAGAGAAACGTGAT
>JABUQX010074131.1:12500-15000 GCA_015478945.1 Trachelipus rathkii | reverse complement strand
TTTGACAGTGCGATAGCTAGGTAGGTTATGATAAATTTTTGATAAGTTTTGTTAAATATTACTACGCCAATGTAAAATTAGCATTGCTATGTTGGAAAAGTGGGGTTAGATTGAGCTTTTGTATGCATGTAAGCTACTTTCCTTTGATAAGTAGGGAATTAGGAAACTTTGTTAATGTTAACAGATTATTCATACCTAAGGTATGTTAGGTTTGTTGTTTTACATTATGTTCTTAGTTCAGGTTATGCTATGTTAGCTTTTATTAGTTAAGTTGTTAACTTTGTTAATGATTAAGCAGTTTTTTATTTCGTAGGCTTGGGTGTGTTAAAAAAGTTATGCTCTTAGTTTAGCTTTATGAGGATAAAACTTTGTTATGTTTGCAATTATTCGTTGGAGAGTATGATAGGTAAGGTTATGATTAACAGTTGTTAAATATTACTATGTTAATGTAAAAATTAACATTGAAATGTTAGAGACATGCTTGAAAGTGTGAAATAGGTACTTTTGTAGGAAATATGTTAGTACTTTACCGATATTAATCAGTGTGCATTGTTAATGTTAGCAAATTATTCTTAAGGTTTGGTTGTGTTGTTTTTACATTATATTCTTAGTTCAGGTTATGATCTGTTAGCTTTATTTGATGTGAAAACTTTGTTATTGTAAGCGTTTATTCGTTGGGAAGTATGGATAGATAGGGTAGAGCTATGAATAAATTTTTTTAAATCTTACTCTGTTAATGTGAAATTACCCATTGCATATTGTTAGAGATATTCTTGAAAAAGTTGTAAAATAGGATTACGTTTTGTAGGTGGTCTTAGTTACTTACTGTTGTTAAGTTATGGAACTTTGTTAATGTTAGCAGTTATTCGGCGTAAGTAGTTAGTTTGTCGTTGCACATATGTTTCTTAGTTCAGTTTACGTTCATGTTTGCTGTTATGATGGTGAAAACGTTGTTACGTTTAAGCACATATTCGGCTTTTTCAGTATAGGTAATTAGAAAGTTATGATAATTTTTTTTTGTTAAATATTACTATGTTAATGTAAAATTAACATTGATTTGTTGAAGATATGCTTAACATAGTGTGCATAGGTTACGTTTTGTATGCAGTGTTAGTTACTTTACTGTTGCTAAGTATGGAAACTTTGTTAATGTTAGCAGTTTATTCGTGTTCGTAAGTTATGTTAGGTTTGTCGTTGTACATTATTCTTAGTTCAGGTTACGTCATGTTAGCTTTATTGATGTGAAAACTTTGTTACGTTAGCATATATTCGCTTGTCAGTATGGTAATTACATAAGGTTATGATAATTTTTTTTTAAATATTACTATGTTAATGTAAAATTAACATTGATATATTAGAGATATGCTTGACAAAGTGTGCATAGGTTACGTTTTGTATGCAGTGTTAGTTACTTTACTGTTGCTAAGAATGGAACTTTGTTAATGTTAGCAGTTTATTCGTGCGTAAACTATGTTAGGGTTTTCGTTGTACATTATATTTTTAGTTCAGGCTATGCTATGTTAGCTTTATTGATGCGAATACTTTATTACGTTAGCATATATTCGTTGGTCAGTATAATAGCTGTATATAAAGAACTTCTTTTTTTTATGTTTATCCAAAATGATAGTCGAAATATGACCTGAATCAATAGATCAATAAATCAATGGATCTTGGATGGGTGGGATGGGTATGGGGGGTGGGGGTTTGATTTACTGATTTACTGATTAACTACTTTAGGGTCAGTAAACTATTACACTTAGCTATGATATTTTATTCAAAGAACTTATTTTAATGTTGTTTATCCAAAATGATACTTCAAATATGACTTGAAGCAATAGATCAATAGATCAATATATTATGGATGGGTGGGAGGGGTGGGGTGGGTGGTTTGATTTATGAATTTACTGATTTACTGCTTTTGGGTCTGTAAAACGCAAATATTTTACTTTATAAATAGGAAAAGAATAAATTTTTAGGGAAAACAAAATGATTTGAACAAATAAATTAAAAAATAAATAAGTTTTTTAAAAAAACAAATTAAACATAAAGTGTAAATGTAAAGTGAAACTTATAAAATAAAAAAAGCAAACAAAATACGCATGTTTCAACTTAGAAAAATATATTAGAGTCCTTTTATAAATAGTAAACGAGATTTGAAAATATAAATGTTAGTTTTCAATCTTTAGAAAACGGATTATCTAGGGGTGATGCGATACAAATGACGATCTGTATATATTTGAACATAATCAGTCATATTATGCTAGCGTATATTCGTTGGTAAGTATGATAATTAGGTAAGGTTATGACAAATTTTTATTAAATATATTTTATGTTAATGTAAAAATAACAAAATGCTAGAGATATGTTTGAAAAAATATGTGAAATAGGTTACTTTTGTGTGCAATGTTAGTTACTTTACTGTTGTTAAGTATGGAACTTTGTTAATGTTAGCTGTTTATTCGTACGTAGGGTGTGTTAGGTTTGTCGTTGTACATTATAT
>JABUQX010074130.1:60000-82700 GCA_015478945.1 Trachelipus rathkii | reverse complement strand
AATTTTTTTAAAAATATTTACAAACTTCAAATAAGTATTTAAGTTAACCCATATTTCTTGTAGTAATGTATCATCAAGTCCAAATCAATTTTATATCGTTAAATTATTGTTTCTTCTTGCTCAACTAATACACCCACAAATTGGAATTTTGAGTTAAATGATAAATACCGAGTGTTTGAGATTCATCTAAAACGTGAACGGGATTATTTTTTCCCAAAAATAAATGTGAGAAGAGCCAAATGTACCTTAAAGTATTCCTAACAAACAATCAATATCCCCCCACCCCCACCTCAATCCTTTATTGAAAAAAAAAAAAACTACTTTTTGCTATTTAAACTTTAGAGAAATATATATATGACAATTAAAAAAAGTAACAAAAAAACGTCGGGAAAAGTGGGAAATAGGTTACAAAATGACAGGGACCAAACAATCAGATATATTTTATGCTCTCACCTGGTTCAAACATGTTATGGTGCTACACCACTTGTTACAACCAGAGTAATCTACAAAAACGAATGGTGGGTTTTGAACGTTTCCAGGGTATATACATTAACGCCATGCAATAATGATAGAAAGATTTTAACAAAAATTTCGAGAAGCGTGGTGCCATCCTTACCATTATTTTGGTATCGACAAAAAACTGGATAGAAACCTAGCATCAACAAAGAACTTGCCCTATTACCTATCATACACGCTTTGACAAATCCTAAAACCTAAATACAGAATTATATTCTTCGATTCTTCTCAATCATATTGCTCTTCAGTAAAGATTGTTGATCCAACACATATCTATCCGGTCACTCTAAACTCACCTTGTTCTTCACCACACATCCTATCGTCACTCGAGCTCAATTCTTTCAATCAACAATATAACTCTTCCCTACAACCTCAATAAACTGTTTATTATATAATTCCAACAGTTCCCTTTATCTCTCTTACCTTATATAAGTACTATTACTGCTCTCCTCCAATCTTCTGGAACTACACCTCCTCTATAAACACTTTTTACACAACTTCCAAATCCAATCAATCAGCATTCCGCCTCCGTTCTTTAATCATTTCCACAGTAATTTCATCTATACTGCAATATATACCACATTCATTCACAATCTCACTTCTCCATAGCCTCCTCTTGCTAATAAACTCATCTCTGAGAAAGTACTATTCCCATTTTTGCGATCATTATATGAACCCACACTCAACTATCACCTCAATCATAACTAGCTAATTATTATTACAGATTTTTCGAAGTGTTCTCTTTCCACACTCCCCCTCATATCCATTCATCAGTTACAAAAGTACCAATCATTATTTCTCATTATTCTTGATAGGTCCCTTTCTCACACTAACCTGTTTCGATGCTCTCTTCCAGATGAGAGCTTCCAATTACCCATTGCGCAAGTCACCCCTACTCCAGTTATCCTCCTTCGCCAACTGTTAGTTAGCCACTATCTTTTCTCCTACAGTATGCCTTTTAGTAATTTCTCTTTTTTTCCTCCTAATATATATGTATATATATATAATATTATAGTATCATTATAAGTAAATATAGCTCTTTAACTACTATATATATTACTTACTTATTATAAAGTATGTATACTAAGAGTAATGATTATATTAATATATATATTAAAATATATAATATATATATTAATATATAATTATATTATATTATATATATATTATTTATCTGCCCCTGGCCCAGCTTTATTGAGGAGGGTGCAACATCCGCCTCCAGAAATGCCTGGCCACTGCATTCTTTGGCAGGTTCACAGGTCGAGAAGAGAGGTTACAGGACGAAGGTGGTACGAGGGGACGTCTGAGAGGGGGGCACTCCAGAAGTGAGTCATATTCCATGATGTCCTTGGATATACGACATCTAGTGCAGATGGGGGAAATAACGTTTTCAAGTTTGAATCTGAATATATTGACATAAGATTGGGTGGTGGCGTATCTTGCTCCGGGCGAGGATAATTTGGCTTTTCCTGGACTATGTGAATTCTTCTGTATTTGGAGATGTTTGGGAGGATGTGGGAATTTAGTAGATTGTTATTGGGGCGGTTTTGATATGATATGTAATAGTTAATGTGTATGGATGTGGAAGAGCCAAAGACCTTGTTTGGTGGTAGGGGGGGATGGTTTGTTGTAGATCGATCATTTATATAAAAAGTTTGGACTGATTAGGAAGGGTATATATTTAGTCTTGTGTCGGGGGGATGGGATTGGAGTAGTATTTGGTAGCATGGATGGGTTGGATTTTAGTGTTATTTTCTTGGAAATTCCAGATTTAATTGAGTAGGTGATGGGAAAGGATGTGTGACTCGTCTTGTAAATGCTGGATGGGGGTTGATTTTAAAGTACATTCCAGATGATTATTTGGGGAGTCATTATTAGTAGATTGTAAATTTATTTAAGTTGAGAATTGTGAAGTTGCTGAGAGAACCGATGGCGGGGGAGGTCATAGTTTATATTAGTATTTCTGCAGATTTGTTTTGATAGATTGTGTGTAACGGTGTGTTTTCTTTGTGGCTGAGAAGTTGTGTTGGGAGAGAGTTTCGGACTAGTGGTATTTAACTTTCCGATTGGGTGAGGAAAGTTAATTTGGTCGATTTGTGGGGGAACAAGAAATCGTCATAATGTGTGTCGTAAGTGAGTCTAATATTTTCTGGAGGTTTGATTTAGGTCGGCAGGGGTGTGATTCAAGTAAGATTAATTTGGGTTGGAATGAAAGATTTGGATATGGCTACGGTCTGTGGTTAGGAGGCCGTAACATATCAGGAGGATTTATGGGGGAAGCTGTCTATTCTATTATGTGAGTAGACCAAGTTTCTAATAAATTGTATGGTATGTCCTTGGGGTGTGTTGGTGAGTGACTGTTTTTACAATGGATGTTTGGGAAATCGAGACTGATGTCGTCTGCGTAAGTAATATGTTTGTGGTGGATTGGTTGGAAGGGGTGGGCAGATCTCTGCTGAAAAGAGATTGAAGAGGAATGGAGAGATGAATGGCGCCCTGTGGAACGCCGTTTTGTAGTTTATATGGAGTGTAGAAGGAGTAGTTTATTATGAGGATTTATGCGTTCTATGTAGCTGAAATTTGAGAGACACTTTAATATATAAAGAATATATTAGCGTAATTTTAATTTAGAAGAATAATATATATAATATTATAATATATATATATATATATATATATATATATATTATATATATATATATATATATATATATATATATATATTATATATATATATATAATTTATATATATATATATTATACCTAGTGAGCAGAGAAGTTGGAGGTCACGCCTCTCAGTGAGAGCAGGACGCTCGGCTCTCACTGTAGCAGTTGGAGTTTTTATCTACACTGGCAAGAATAAAACACGGCTGGCACAGGGCTCTCGCGGCGTTAGGTTGGTGTAGGTTGGCCTTAAAGTTCGCGATTTCCTGTGGGGTCCCACCGTGTTACCTTCCCTGCATAGGGATTAAAGCACGTTAAACAGTGTTTTTAATAGTATTACTATATAATATATTATATAATATGAGTTATTATATATATATATATATTATTGTTATATATATGGATACTCTTAGTATGCTAATGCTAACTATATAATTATTTATATATTAAATTATATAGATATAATATATATATAATTATATTTATTAGATATTATAGTACATGTATACGGGAGGTATATGATGTAGTTCGGACCGAGAAAGATGCGTCGAGTGACAGAAGGACTGATTGGTGAAAACAAGGTGGCGTTTATGAGTATGGTAGAGGAAATGTGTGATCAATCTTTAACATTTGAAACAAATGATAGAGAAAATTGAGGGAGAAAAAGAATAAATTGTATTTAAGTTTGAATGGAGTGCAACAAGTTGATAGGTTAAATAGGGTATATGTATGTGTAGGTGTATTAGTGAAGATATGTGGTGAATAGTAGGTAAGCTATCTCGATGGAATCACACACACGCTATTGTATGACGAAGTTAGTGTATCGAGCGTGTGTAAGAATAAATGAGTGGTCAATGGAGATTGGTTTAGGATTATAAAAGCGGAATGAGACAGGGTTGGGGTTTTTATTAAGTCTCCTTGGTTATTTCAATTTGTATTATGGATGGGGTTATGAAAAAAATTCGAGGTGGGGATGGCAGGAAATGGTGTTAGAATGATGGTAAATGGAGGGTGCCTCTACTATTATATCTCGACGGATGATTTGGGTTTTGTGTGTAATCTGATATGAGAATTGAGAGGATTTTAGAGAGTATTTTGGCAGTGTGTGTTAATGTGAGGGGCTTGAAAGTAAATGCTGGATTAAGAAGTAGGTTTAGCTCTCACACGAGAGTGAGTGAAGTCCTCAATTATGGAAGTTAATGTAGAATGTGAGTACAAGACTGGAAAAGTCTCTGAGAGTTTAAGAGATTTAGGGTATATGTTGCCATAGAATATAGAGAACGGAGGATTGCACGAGTGGTAGAGGAAAGTTGTGAAGGCAGGTAAGATGGCTGGTAGCATTAAATCGTTGTGGTGATTGGTAAAGGGACTAAGTCTTGAGTGTGCTAAGGGGTCTTACATGAGGATATCGCTTTGTTTACCTGTGTTATTGTATAGAAGTGAGACTATGGTCTGGAATAAGAAGTATTATAGATCTACTAAAGTTCAATATTTTCAGATGGACAATCTTAGGCGGTTTGCTAGGTTGTGAGAGAATTGATCAAAATTGAGGAATGAACGTTATCTAAAGAGTTGGTGGCGTGAAGAAAAGGGGTAAATGAGAGAATAAATGAAAGTATGTTGAGATTGTTTGGTCATGTTGGAAAAGGATGAATGTAACGGAAATATTGTTTAAGGCGCGATGTATTGTTGCGAGTTGTGTTGGACACTGACCGCTGGGAGAACCGAAGAAAAAGTGGATTTGAGTCAGTAAAACGAATGTTTGAAGGACAGAAATGTTGAGTTTGGTAGAGGTGAGAGGAAAACATTATAACAGTGAATGGCGGGGTTTTGTGAGGGGTATGAGTAGCCCACTGGGCCAAGGCGAATGACCGCTTAACATTGAAGCGGTCTACCATAAGGGAGGGTCCATTCGCGATCATGAAGTCACGCTGGATGATTTGTTTTTGACTGCGACGATTCTATATATAATGGTTACAGAGGGGCGGTAAGGCTGGGCTTTTCTTTTCGACTTTTGTCATATTCTCTAACCTGCTTTTCTTTTCCGATGCTCGTCACGCACCTTACTCTCCGCCAGTTTATATATATATATATATATAGATATATAATATATCTATATATATTAGTATATATACATACTTATAATATATTATATATATATAATATATATATAAAATAGTATATTTAATAAAGAACGATATTACATATTTATTTTAATTTTTTCATATATATATACATCATATATAATATATAATATATATAATATATATTATATATATATCAGGGATTGGGGAGTCGGAGTCGCAGTCGAGCGTTTTCAAAAGGGGGGGTAAAGAAGTCGGAGTAGGAGTCGGGAGTCGATTTTTAAAAAAACGACGACTATCGACTCCTAAAACAATTTTGTATAAACTTTTCACACAAAAATTTGGAAAAACTTAATTGAATTTTTTATTATAAAAGACGTACATTTTTTTATTTTGACATTTGTTTGTAGCCAATCTAAGTTATTTATTTATTATATTTCCATTATATTAAAAGAAAAAAAACTTTTTCAGCGATATTTTAACATTTTCTATGGTATTTTTTCTTCCTGAGTCTGAATACGCTAATATTTTTCTTGAGAAACCAGTAGTTCATCCCCTACCGCCTAAATAAACATTTGGCCTAAATGATGCAAAGATATTGACCTTTATATATATATATATAAATATATATATATTATATATATATATATATATATATATTATATAATTATATATATATATAATATATTAAATTATTTAAAATATATATTAATATATATTATATATATAATATATATATATATATATATAGTCAAGCGGGTTAAAAAAAACTTACATTGGGTAGGCAAGATAAAGATATATATATATTATATATATATATATATTAGTACTATACTTATATATATACTATATATATAATATATATATATATATATATATATATATATTATATATATATATATATATATTATATAATTACGTGCATTATACAGTCAATAGAGAGTGGCGAAATGGGAGGAAGTCCGAGCGCTTTGACACCCTTGAATCTTGCCTCCTTCCCTAAATTAATGAGCGACATCGCTCATAATTATCCCCAATATTGTCTTTCAATGTTTAAAGACAAATAGGTATAGGGAATTAAACTCTTATCATACGTTACGAACAACTAAAATAAAAATAGTATAATATATATTGTTAATCAAATATGATTGTATTTTTTATCAGATGTGTCCCTAAGTAGTTTTAAAAGTTAGTAAACATTAATATAGACGTTGAAGGGGTGAAATTAAATTATTTTTCCTAATGAAGTAATATATGAGTATATAATATTTTACATCATATAGCTATATATATAGCTATATTATATATATATATATATATATATATATATATAAAGGATTAAATAAAAATTGCAAGTGAAACACGGTTTTCCAAAGAAAATTTAAAAACAAAAACTATTTATGGCAACATCTAACGTACACGGCGAGACGATGCACGGCAAAGGGCTCGCCCTAATATCATTGCAAGATATGATATAATTTTATTTCAGCTTACTCCAACCTTAAATAGGCAAGTTAAACAGTGGATTGGCAGGCAAAGCATAAATAGATCATTTTTGGCTTGTGTATATTTCTTCTAAGAATGTAGCACGTAATTTTTTATGGTCTATTATACTTAAATTTTTTTTATATTTTATTCGTTTTTTCATTAATTATTAATTTGTTCTTAAAAATAAGATATTTTGATATATAAGACGTAGGAGTATCGGTATCGGTAAAATTTTGCCGATACCGACACATTTTGCGCTCTTTAAATTGATTTATATATATATATAATATATATACCTATATATATATATATATATATTAAGCACACCCGCACGCACCGCACCCGACCTCTATTTGCTGCTTGTGTATATATGCTAATATATATACACCTATATATGAGCATATAATATAATATATATATACCGTAATTTACATATTATAATATATTATATAATTAAGTACATGTCCCGCATTGCTCAGGTGGGTGTTGGTAAGTTGAAAGGTTTTTGAGCTTATCAACACACGTTCACGAAAAGCAAGATTTGATTAGAAGGAGGTTTTCAACCCCTTGCTATCAAAAACAAGATGAATTTAAAAAAATTTTTTAGTTATTAAAGTATTCAAATTTTCTTCTTTTTTAATTTTGCACTTAATATATAATAATATATATATATATATAATATAATAACCTATAATATATATATATCTTATAATATATATATAATGACTAACTATACACTATATACTATATATACTATATATATATATAATTACGAGTTAATCCCTATATATATATATCACTATACTATATAATAATAATAATATCATATATATAAATATATATCAACAAATAAGTGATTGTTTCCCTAGCTATCTGACCTATCTGTATACTAATATAGGAGTTTCGCCTTTTGAGTGTCTACGAAACGTAGAATGCTAGGTAGTTTGCCATTCGTTTTTGTTAAATGCGCATAAGTGCGTAAGAAATGTTACCAAACGTATTAATTTTTCTATTCTATAATTGTTATTTTACCTTACTTTGATGTAAAAGTCAAGTGGAAGGAAAAAATGTGTAAAACGCAAAAAAAATGAAACGCTGGTAGGAGTGCCCGTTTGAATGTATTGAATATTCATCAAATAAGATCAAGTCTCTTAAATCCTAATTTCTTCCTGACAATCGATAGAGCTCACATCACTATTAGTTTGACAATTTTTATAGTGACAAATTTTTAAAATTTTTTTTTTATATTTGTTTTATTTCGATCGACGGGCTTCTCATCCAACAGCTGCACTCTCACATTGGTTTGCAAAAGACACAAAGTAAACATCGTGTTCGTTTTTGGAAACACTTGAAAATTTCTATGTATTAGTCACTGGCAATTCAGGAGAGTCCAAAAGAGAATAGTCTTATAAAGTATTATATTTACAAGTGTAGGTTTAAGGTTTTTATATAAAAAGAATTCCAAATTTCTCACAGCGATCCTCATCTGTAGAAGCATTTGAAGAACGAGAATAAAAGAAGGGATAAGGGTGCCTATTGAGGTCACAGTCATCTCTGACAAATTCTCTGGTTGAGAGATGGGAGATTAGTTTCGAAAAGAAACGAAAGAAAAGCTTCTCGACCCTACATATGTCATGTTACAGTCGGGATAATATTTGATATTCCTGAAAGCGCACTGTGGTTGACCGGAGGTCTCACTTGGGATGCTTCTCTTAATGTCCTCTAAAGAAAGTTGCAACACTCGATTTTGTTGTTTAATGAAAAGATATACAGAAACTTGCATCTCGGGGGAATGTTTTTGTTGAGAGGACTGTTTCTAATTCTGAAAGTGACCATCTATTGATGAGGGAGTTCCAATGTTATGAACGCAGCATAAGTAACAAGGAAAAGTTAGGAGACATCATATGCTAAAAGAGTTAGATTTTTAGAAGTTGAGATCAAGTTTTATCAAGAAACGAGTAAACAAGGTTTAGTCCTCAACACACGCGCTTTGAGGATACACACGGCTAAAGATATATATTTACCGGAGATAAGGTGTTTTTTCAATTTGGAAAATATAATAAAACAGAGAGAGAGGAGAGAGAGTATGAGGAGATTTTACTTTTATACCAGCAATTTTATTATGATTAAAGGAGATATAAATAAAAGAAACTTAGTCCCCAATATATCGGTAAGGAACGCATAGAAGTATAGTGATCCACTATATTCGTAGCACTTGACTAAATATCTTTAGTTTTATGCTTCCCTTTAATATAATTGTAATATATATAGCGATTACGCATCACGTAGATAATTTTGGTATTTCTCTTTGCCTTTTAATTATTTAGACCGTCTTATCGTTTCTTGTCATTTCATTCTCGTGCGCTCCTTATATCGCTCGATAGGAATGCTGCGCCAAGTTTAGTACTAATTTCTGTTTAGAGTGTGGAGTCGGCGAGTGGCTAGTTGACAGAGTGAGCGGGAGTCGGTCAGTGTCTGAACACAGTGGAGGTCGGCACTCGGTAAAATTTGAGAGAGTGAAGATACGGAGTCGGAATCATAGTCTAAGTCGTATTTCAAAAGGGTGGAGTCGAGTCGTAGTCTTAGTCGGTAATTTTTCAAAGGGTGGAGTCAGTCGGGTAAATTTTTCAAGAGGTCGGAGTTGAAGTCGGTAATTTTGAAAGAGCGCGTGAGTGAGTCGGGAAAATTTTTGAACCTGACTCCACACCTGTGAAACGACACGATTTCGTGCTAAGGTTTTACTTTTGTGTTTTAAGCAATTGGAATCAGCTGTGTGATGGAGCACGACGTGGTTTTGGAATAAAAACAAATAAAAAACAACAACAAATAGGTGATAGATCGGCATGGGGGGCAACTATTCTGAGGTGCGAGTTTATCCATCTCTGCGCAAAATCAGTCTGCACGAGATGATATTCAGTTGCAATGAGAGAAACTTCTCAGAAGCAAGCCCATCTCTGTTAGTCTCTTACACATTCTCTTCGAGAGGAGAATGCTAAATCGCCTATGCACGGCACACTAGCAACCGTTCATGATAAAATAGCGGCAAATTTCTTAGGTTTTGGGTGAGCCTATTGCGCATTTTACGGAATACGCTCTAGAAAAAAGATAACGCAAATAACCGAGCATTTTCTTACGTTGTCGATTGAAACCTACAGAATCGCACACAAGACGGAAACGACTTTACATTATATATATAACTCATTAAGTATAGTATATTTGTGAGCAGATAAATTATATTGTTTATATAGTAGCGTATTATAACTACAAATAATAATAACATAATATATAATTTCTGACTATAATCTCTAATATATAATACATAATTAAAAATATATATATGTTTAAATATATATGTATAATACTCATATATATTGTACTATCATCCTAGAGAGACTATTACTATAGGCTGATACTATGCGATAGTCTATATATTTATATAAATATATACTCAGAGAGTGAGTATACTCATATTATATATACTACCGGGGCTTCGGTAAACTTGGCATTGAGGGGCTGCAGGTTATCATATATATATAATTAATAGAGAGATATAATATTTATATTATATTATATATTATATACCTATATTTAAATTATATTATCTTACTTAGAACTCTTCCTCATTTACTCTTCTTATACTAGTACTATTATTACAATTGTGATGAAGTAAAGTATATTTTATGTTATTATAATTTTATTATAACGCTATTAGTCGCTAATATGTACTACGATAATATTATATATTATATATTTTATAATTTATATATTATATGTTAAAATTTAATATTATTATATATTATGCTATTTATAAGACATGATACAGCTACTGTATATATATACACTAGTATACTATTACCTAGTGCCAGGTACTATTTATTATAGTCATTATATCTAAATTTATAATCATTCTCAGTTAATTTATTAAAACCTGCAAAAGAAAAATATCACATAAAATGTAATATATAGATGAATATCTGTTTATCAAGCTCAGAACAGGTAGTATATTTGGAATACAATCCCTTCTATGAACATTTGACGAATCTGCAACATCTAAATAGTTACAGCCGTTAAAACCTAATACAGGAACCCACAACGCAAATGGTGCAGGTAACAATAAAACGATTTGACTATGTGTGTATGCTTTATTAAATGTTCAAAGTAACAAATTATTATAATAATATTATGCAGAACGTGAATACATTACGAAATAATAACGTAAGTCTAATAAAAATAAGTAACACTAACAAAGTGTATACTGTGCAAATTTCGAACATTTGTTATAATTGAGTTCCAACGCAAAGTTCCGGTTGATAGCTGTGTGTTTGGTGTATTGTTAATTACTAATGTATTATGTAGCTGCAAAATGTTTCTAAAGTAGATTCTACCATAGTATTTATTATTATTAAATTATTATTAGAGTTATATATTATCTTTTTGTATCATAGTGTATTCCGTCACTTATAGTTAATTTGTTAGAACTTTGAACATTTAATAATAGCACAGTCAGCACACCACTACGTCAAGTTTAGGCTTATACGTACACCATTTTGCGTTGTTAGGCTCCTGCATTAGGATTCTCTTTGAAACGGCTGTAGATTTAGTGTGTAGAGATTGTGGTCATGTGTATAAAGGGCACTTGTAATTGAGAGTACTCCTCCCTCACTCCTATAGAGACATTTCTCTTTTAGAGAGCAGCCGTTTGAATCACCCTGTATCATCATAGCTATATACGTTCGATTTGGCAGACGTTAGAAGTGCGACGCTAAGGCCGCGTTTTAAGAGCTCGTATAGTTGGGAAATAGGATTACCTAAATAAAAAGGACTCTATCAAGACACGAAGTAAATTGCAAAATAACTTACATTTAGTGTTAATAGGGTTATATCACAGAAAAGAGTAATTCATTTCAACTAATTTCTCCTCGTCATCGTATAAATGTTTGATATATATGAGACATTTTTTCAAATGTTTACGAAAGGAACACTTTTTATAATGTAAAAACAAATTTAAAAAACACTCATTCCAAATATTAACAAATATTTTTATATATATACGACAAGAACTATATATCATAGTCTATATAATATATATATATGTAAATATATTATAAAGTTATACTAAATATTATTATTATATATATATATGCATTTATAAATAACTATATAATAAAAATATCATTTTTAAAGATATCACTCACTATAAATTATTTTGAGAGAGAGATCTATCTACGAAACAAGGTACTGCTCCGTGACTTTCCATATTCAGTGGTTTCAATATCGACCGCCTGTTAGATATTTATCTCTATTATGATATCTATTATATATATATATATATACAATATTTATATATTTATACTAAGTGTATATAAGTAATATTATGATAAGATAATATGATATAGAATAGTAATACTACTGTATTACTTGGGAGTAGTATTATATAGTATTATATTATAGATATTATACAGAGAGTGACATCGTTTTACTCAAAAAAAATTCCGTTGAGGGTTACTAATATATATTTTAATTTTTATAAAAAATGATGGAAATGAGAGAACTCCTGATAAAGATTGCCTGAGATTAAGTTGAATCTTCCTGTGAGGCCTAACGGTATTAAAGTAGTTTGCGTTATGTCACGAACCCTTTCTTTGAAATGTAACAAGTAACGAGAGTGACTCGAGATTACTTTTTAGAAATATGACATATAAGTTACGGTATTAAGAGTTTTATTGTTGTGGGTACATTAAATTTTCATACATTACATTATTATTATATATAAGAGAATCCTCATATGTAAGCTAGCCGGCCTCAAGACTTAGTCTGCGGGTGTGCCATCCACGAGCGAGTGGTAAGTGTGCACGGCACCACCTTGCCGCATTCACAACTTTCCTACTACCTCTGCTTCATTCGTTCCCATTTTCATCCAACATGTATATAAATATTTAAACCCAGTACACTCTCACGCTCGCTCTCCCATCCTAGCTATAACTTCAAACATGAGGGTGACTGTCCTCACAACTCACAACCATAACCTTACTCCCTATACTACGTACCTCAACTCATTCCTCCTTTTGCAGACCCCAAAAATCTCTCTACCACCACTCCTTCAAAGACTGCTTCTCCACGCAGTAGATTCTCGAAACAAACACAATCATACTAACCGATAGATGTAGTAAGAGGTAGATTTACTCTCTCAATAAATAAGAACTCAATAACAAAAAATGGGTGAAATGAATATATTTAAAAGTAAGGGGTTGGGCACAAGATACACGGCTATCAGATCACTTAGTCATATCGCTCGCCCACCTATTCAGAGATATTATTATCGAGTTTATCTTGTAGGGTGTGTGATTTACTGTCACAACTGCGAGCGGATACTCACACTTCTCTTCCTTATCTCCATCATCTAACCGAGATTGATGTATGTCGCGAGTCGAAAGGGTGGTGGAGTCCCCGTATAATTCTGTCTGAAGAATGGGAGGTCGGTGTCCGGAGTACAGGTTTCGAGGTTTGAAGAGGGGTCTGGATTCGAGAGTTATTGGAAAATTCTGAAAACGACTCCACACCTGATTCTAACACCATAACCCTGCCATCACCACCTCGTACATTTCTTGTCATAACTCCGATCAATAATTATCAAATTTGCAATGACCAACGCAGAAGCTATATGACAGAGAGCCCAGTCATCTTGCCTCCGTGCTATTAATTATTTATATATTCACACCATCACTCTCTCAATCCATATAAGATTCTCCAATGCTTTACTCTATTCATGTCATATACACTCTCTCTCGACTCACTTCAGACTTAAAGAGCGCATCCCATATCACTCAATACACGCCTATGAGCTGTCCGTATTAATCATTTCATACGCCTGGCACACAATACACAAAAAAACGAAGATACATTTATCTTCTCTCGCTCCTCAGTTTTCACAATCAGATTTTTATTTCAAGTAGAGAGATTTGTCATAGACGGTAAATTCTTGTTGATCACTTTCATGGAGCCTGGAGTTTGTTTCTTCACTCTATAATCAGTCCTTCAGTCACTTGTATTCGACCCGAAAATATTGTATCTACTACAGTAATAAAAATCATTATAATTTCCTACATATTAACCCTTATAAAGGGGTACCTATTACTGCTCTACCTCCCAATTCCGTCGGAACAAGGCTGTTTCCATAAAATTTGCTACACTATATACCCAAACCTCCTATGCCGACATCCCAGCCTCTGCTCTTGATCATTTCACACCTAGGTATTTCATCATTATACATGCAGATTATATCATTCTCTTCAACATCTTCTCTGCTCTACACTCATTACAATATCCTCTACTTACTAAATGATCACTTCATGCCGCAAATATAACCTATATTGCATCACACAAACCCACACACACACACTATCACCTCTTTCATTACTGCATTATAGTTATGCATGATTTTCGAAAGTGTTCCAACCAACTATCATATATGTTATAAGTCATCTCTTTCAGTATTACGAAAGCCTCATCCTAATTTCATTATTCTATACATAATTCTCCTTATACATTCCTTTATATAATATATATATATATATAATTATTAAATTATTATTATATAAATATATATACTAAATTAATATGTGACCCCAAAGTCTTAAATGATTATGAATTAAATATATATAATATATATAAATATATTATATATGAGGTATATATATATATTATAAATTATTATTATATTAATATAATATTACTATATATATGTAAATAAATATATAATACTATATATATTATATATATATATATAATATTAATTATATATATATATTAATATATTTAATATATAATATTAATATATATATATATTAATATAATAGTATATTATTATTATATATATTATATATATATATATATAATATAATAATTATTAAAAGGAAATTTAGCTTGATCGGGGTGGTCAATAGGCTATCAAACATTCCAATAAGAGAAAGTCGAAAAAAAGTTGGGAATACTTAGAGAAAAATAACTGACATTATTCGAAGCGTGAGTTACATGAAAAGAAATAGATAAACGAGTCCGTTACTCACGTTTACTATAAAAAAATAACTAGTTACCGTAAAAACGGAGTAAATCGGATAGTAGCGCCACCTCTGTATTAAATATTATATATATTATATAATATATTATTAATTAATTATATATAGTATATATATATTATATGT
Source organism: Trachelipus rathkii (assembly GCA_015478945.1). Classification (NCBI taxonomy): domain Eukaryota; kingdom Metazoa; phylum Arthropoda; class Malacostraca; order Isopoda; family Trachelipodidae; genus Trachelipus; species Trachelipus rathkii. The sequence goes on along the minus strand of JABUQX010074130.1, from coordinate 67,747 downwards.
ATATATTAATATATTATATATATTAATATTATATATAATAAAATATTTAGTTATTCATTATAAAAGGATTTAAAATAATGAAAATTTACATTTTATATTTATTTATATTTATAAATTTATATATAAATAGAAATATTAGTTACTCAGTTTAAAAAGTTTAAAATAATAAGGATATGTTACATTAATATATATATGGGTGAGAGTAGTACACATTTATCATTCTTTGGGAAACTTTAGCTAATGTTTATTTTTTTCATCTCCATAGGGGGATGGGACTTTTTAGACGCTTTTGATTTTATTGGAAGTATCACTGATTTAGCTTATATGGCATCAATGACCAACACACACTATTGGCTCAATCTGTCAGCGTCATTCAAGATGCTTAAATCTGTCGGAGAGCTGGTAGCATTGGCTCGCCCTACGAACGCAGTGAGATGAACACGATCTGACGGTTTATTTTGCGTGTTGTAACCCTTTAAAAAAAAAAAAACTATCAATATAACAAAACAATTTTGGCTTTAAATTGAAAAGATGTCAACACTAACTTATTAACATTAATTATATGATAGAACCGGGACATCAATATTCAGTAAACAGAAAAGGAACCGTAGAGTAAAAAGGTTATTAATAGCTTATATTGATAAAAATCTATACGTATTTTCGTAAAGTTTACTTGAGAATTCAGAAGTTAGAATTCACACACTACATAGCTCTAAGAGAACAGATTGCTTCACCTATACGAGCTTGTACAGTTTCTTTTTTCTCGAGTAAAATCGCATTATCTTAACTACTAGTGACTGAGTCATCTCACCAAATGAAAATATATCTAAACCAGGAATTGCCCAACGTCTATATACCATACCATGGGCCATTTTTTTTTATTTGCGATTAGTCAATATATATATATTATATATACTATAATACCGTTTTTATTTATATGTAGAGACAAAGACTACGTGTACGATGTAATTAATAGTATAGATATATTATATCCTATTATTATCGAGAGGATTACTAATTATATAATGTAATAGCGAGTTATATTTATCTCATATATATTATATATAACTATATATAGTAAGTAATAAAGACACCAATTGATTTTATGGACATTTATCCCTTCTCAGGAGGATAGCACGAGGGGAACTACACGCTCACCGCGAACTTTAAGGCGGATATCCCAAACGCAGACTAACCGGCACAAGACGGTGTTCGCAGCGTTATTAAATTCTTACCCGTCACAGGAAGATAAAACCAGACTCTAAACTCACTAACACACCGAAAGCAAGATGGACATCTATATTACACATATTAAATACACACTCCAGTAGCCTAAAAAACAACACTCCTTCTGACCACTTGCTAACTGACTATATATATAGTCTGTTAATACAGATAACAAATCATCTAATTCACTATTAAAACAGAACCCGCCAAACCTGGGGCACTAAAAAGCAACCTCCAAAATCTTATTTAAACAACATATGCTATCCCATAACATACAACCGCAAAATTCTTGGGAGTAACACATGTACACGAGCACCTGAACAAACACATTGAAAGCAGCACATAACATCCAGTAAATAGTAAACTAAATATAATAAGAACCATAGTAAGACGGTAGAATTATACAATAAAAACGAATAATATCCATCAACATAGATCGAAACTAACTCATATCCGTCCTAACACTAAATTTACGCGACACATCAGTATACAGGTCTACCGTTCATTATTAACCAGGGAATACAATGAGAAACTTTAAACTCTTATCCCAAGAAACAAGGCACTGCAGAATTATACACACAGGTTCCCAACTATCAACTCACAACACTACTTACATGAAGAAAGAAAAATATTACCAACAAGGTACATTTAGAAATGGTATAGGACACACAGTTGCGAACCTCGCAAAAACACAATACACTCAACAAGTCTATACGGCGTTCTCATGCACCTCTCTAGCAAAAAAAAAAAAAATTAACCAGAAATTGTGATGGAGAGAGACAGGTTTCAAAATTGAATAGAAAATTAAATATTGAATAATGAGGGGTAAATAAGAAGGTTTTATATAGATATATTATTTGCAGAGTGGAAATGCACAAGTGAGATTCACATAATTGCCACTCTAGTATATATATCCTCCTATATATATATGTGTGTATCACCGATGATTGCATCCACGCTCTCACTACCGAAGAAAACAAGGAATTTTAACCCTGCGGGGTGCACTCATATAAAGCCGTATATATATATATAATATAAGCTATACATAGTAGTATATATTATATATATATATTATATATATATAGTATATTTATATAATATAATATATTAATATTTATATATATCACTATATTAATAGTAAATATATATATTAATAATTAATAATTAACTATATTATTCCTCCGCGAGCAGTCCTTGGGTTCTCTTCTTTCCGGGGCAAGAAATTAAAACTCTGCTGCAAACACGTTGGTGCGCTGGTGGAGTAAGTTGGGCCTTAAAGTTCGATTTCTTGTAGTCCCCCCGTGTTACCCTATGAGAAGGAGATATAGCACGTTATATAATAGGAAGTGTATATATATATATATAGTTATAGTAGCTATATTTATATATACTAACTATATATACTCATCACTTAAATATACAGTTGAGAGAGTGAGTATATAATAGTATAGTATTATCACACTCATATATTACACGTATATATAGCTATTTACCATAATATAATTATTATATTATATTATTTACATGTTGTGCATGTCTTCGAACGAACTACCAAGGCAGACCTATTCAGGGAGGAGGTGTTGCCAAGCTAAAACTATACGTGTAGTTAGTTAATTTTTCAGTTGTGTGAATTCATCCACTAGCGTAAATTACGCAGATGAGCACAGACGCAGGCGTTTAAAGTGAGGAGATTAAATTCAGCAGGAAACACAGGAGGTGGAAGAATTCCACAGAAACAGATGTGGCAGGAAAGAAGGAAGCACCGCAGCGAACAGCCTGAGTTACGCTACAACTCAACAGCTAAGACTCGTGTGCGAGTACACAGCATCCCTTTGCTATAAGCCGAGGCGCGTTCGTATAAGTGTTACCGCGAGAGGTAGGTTCCTCGAACACCTGCGCGCGGTACCTATAGAAAAGAAATAAGTATCAACCATTGATGCGCCGAAAAGATAGAGCGCTCAAAGTGAACTGAAAGACAGAACCAGTTTATAAGGCCTTTTGGCTTGCACTCTGACCTCCTGTCCAAAAAGCCCGGGTGACGAACCAGATGCCCCCCCCAGATATGTACGAACAGTACTCCATACACAGGCGGATGGATGAGACCCTTGTATAAGCTGGAGTAAATGAGAAGAGAAAATATGATATAATATATATATATATATATATATATGTATATATATATTATATATATTTATTATTATTTGGTATCCATACTTATATAATATAATATACTATATATATTATAATATATATATATATTCTACTAAAATTAATATAATATATAATATCTATATTATATAGTAGTATATATAGTACTATATTATATATAATATATAGTATATTTATATTATTAAATAATATAGGCTATATATAACCTCTTATACACACTTTATAAAGTATAAGGTATGTGTTTTTGTCAAGCCCTTTGGGTCTTACTTATAATTATGTCCTATGAAAGATTATAATCACGGGTTTGGTTCTTGAGTGCAACTAAAGGTATTCTATGTACTTACAATAATATATTAGCTCACTAGTATTATATACTACGTATATATATATATATATATATATATATAGTTATAGTATACTCTATATAAAAATATAGTATTATTATATTATATTAGTATATATTTATATTATATAAATATATTATACTATTATATATTATAATATATATAATATATTATATATATATAAGTATATTATATATATATATATATAGTATACCTAGTAGATATATATATATATTATATATATAGTAATATATAGCGTTATTACTCCTATAAGAGTATAAATAGGTAGCAGAATTGTCCGATTATCCGGTTTTTTATAATAGTGATTTATAAATAGTGATCAACGTATACATCACTCATATATAATATACGTATATATATTATACTATATACCGTAATAGTTATTAGACCCTTAATTGAATAGAGTCGTAGAGATATTAATATAATTATATGTAAATATATTCATACATTTATAATTATATTATATATATATATATATATACAACTATGTATATATATATTTACTATATATATAGATATATATATATATAACTATATATATTATTAAGTATTATTATACTGACGATATGCCATATGGTCCCGTGAAGCTCTAGGGTGGATTACTGTCTGTGACGCAGTTCACCTATATTACTGGTAACGAGTGAGCGATAAAGTCTTGCTTCTTCTTCGACTTTTGTTCATACTCTTCTACTGCTTGTTTCTTTACCAGATGCATGACACACGCACGCACCTTACCCCAAGTCTTGGGAAAAGAGGCTTTGATACAGAAGAAGCTAATCTATGAGTTATTATATTATATTATATATATATTTTATAATTTATTTATATTATATTTATATATAATTATACCTATAATATATATATACTACTATTATATAATATATATAATATAGAGAGTATATATATAATTATGTAACAACACTATATATAATTATATATATATATATATATATATATATATTTAAATCTATATTGGAGTTATTTAGCATTGACTAATGTCGTCTACAAGTTTACAGAATCTTTTACAAACGCACTTCCATAAAAAGAAGTTAAACTCGCTTTACCCAAAGCGTCTACACAATCCATTTAAAAAACAGGATCAAGGAAGGAAAGCGCAGAAATCCTAATCTTCTAAAATGCAAGATAAATAGCACCTATTATCAATCAAAATAAAACAATACTTCAACTTACGATTAATCTTTTCAAAAGATTGCCACCAGCCTTCGGTTCCCCTCCATCTTCGCCAATTTCAACAACTTTTCCACCCTCTCCATCGTATCTGTAGGCATAGGTATTTCTCCACGCTGTTGCAACTTTGCGACGATCTTCAATCTTTTCAATAACGGCTCTGATAAAAAAAATAATTGATATTTACCATGAAAGAGAGAACGAAAAACACCAATGCTAAGAAGAAGCTTAAAGTGAAAATATTTTTATGTACGATAGCATAAGGTTCTTTTACATTCTTAAAAAAAATTAAGAGAAACAAGCTTTAATGAAACGTACAAATGTCTCTTTACTCAAAGTATTTTTCTTACCTAACTTCTTTTTCCGACGTTACAGGAGCGAGGTATGGGGTAAAACAGCTTCCTCTGTCCCAAATACCTTCTCCCTCGTAGATTTCTGGTCCGCATTTTTCCTTTTCATCAACTTTAGTTTCTTGACGAACTACCTAATAATATAAATAAACTTTGTACAATCCTTTACATTTTTATATTTAAACTATGAATTGTGCATTAGTGGTTACATCTTATGATCTAACCATAGACACTTTCTGCATATTGCATTAGGCCCAAGGTCATGTTAGCATCCCCACAAGATTGCTAATTTGAGCTGATGCCACTATTTTGAAGGATTGTTTCTAATTAAGCTTTTTAGCAGATCCACTAAGTCAAATTCTAAATAGGAATTATTCTACATTGGGTGAAGGGCTTAACACAGCAAATAGAAAACTAAATGTCCTACGAACTCTATCTCGGCACAATTTCAGCAATAAAGCAACTACACTGACAAGAACTTATAAACAATTTTCAAGAACTACAATCAACTGTGGATTAACAGTCTGGTACCCTCTAATCTCATCAACTAACCTAACAGAATCAAATTACAAAGGATCCAAAATACTGCCCTTAGAACTATCACTGGCTGCCTAACAACTACTCCAATTCAACACCTACACGAATAAACAAACATTCTCCCAATTCAGGATCACCTGGACATGATAGGAACACAATTCTACGCCAGGGCTCTCGACCCGACCCGAACCACCCATGCCATAACTATCTACAAGACCACACTATACACCGTTTAAAATCCCCTCCCTCATCCGCTCCCCTCTATTACGACGAACTCTAGAACCATCCCCTCCTTCTCCCAACAATACATCTCTCTCAAGACATATTCACACATGCTCTACACAGTAATACCTCAACAATCGCCCACCAAATCATCTTATAAGCTCTCGCCCCCCAAAAATATCAACAACACAGAATACTCTCCCACGAGACATGCAAATCTCGCTATCAAGACTGAGATCTGGACATCACCCAGGCCTCCATGAATATAGGCTCAGATTTAAACTCCAGGACGCCACCTCTCCACCCGCCGTAGATGCCTAATAGAGGCTGAAACAACCTATCACCTACTTACTACTTACAGAGCACTCCATCAGATTTCCTCCCTGAGAGACCTGTGGCTTGGCCCGGTGGAGGTCGCTAGGTTTCTGGAGATGGCAAGGACCAGCCCAAATAAAGGAGGCCAGGAGGACATATGAATAATATAATATATATAGATTATAATATATATATATATATACTAATATATATATATATAATATGAGGTATATATTATATATATATAGTAATTAACTATATATATAATATATATATTATTATTATATATATATTATAGTATATATATTATATATAATATAATATTATATATATATAGTCATGATTCGTGTGTCTGACAGCGGAATTGCTTTTATCAGTTGCTGCCCGTAGGATATTCCGACACCAAAAAATAATAAAGCAAGTAGTAATTTTACGCCGTAATTTCCGGATTCTTATTCACTTATTTAAAATAATGTTTTAAAATATTATACCAAAAAACGCTAATTTTTACATAAGATCATTTATTCTTTTGCGAAACATTATTTTTCGTAAGGATCATTGACTGGAGGAATTTCGATTTGTGCCTCCAAGAAAGCATAATTATAATGCTTTCAAAACACTGGTTGTCATGGCAACGTAAAAGAAACCTTATTCTTATTTTGTCTATTTTGAGATTTTTCCACAAAAGCCTCTCTCGAAACACGTCATTAAAATAATCCCAAATTTTTAAAACTCTACTCATAAGTAAGTTGCCCTTTGCAATAAAAATATGTTGAAACCAAAATAAAGAAAACTATTTTTTTTTAAAGAAAATTAAATAAAAAAAAAACTTATTAATATATCATATATTATATATATATATATATATATTAATATATATATATATATATTATATATTATATATATATTATATATATATATATATATATATATATAATATATATATATATATATATATAGTAATATATTATTTAATATATATATATATATAGAGAGAGAGAGAGAGAGAGAGAGAGAGTTATACTAAAATTTACTATATTGAGACCGGATTGCCAAGGTGTAAGAAGCGAAGGAAAAAGTCCCAGATTGGGGACTCATTGGGGGGCAACGCTAAGTTCGAGCACGTAAAGATTTTAAGTGTGATTAGAGGATGTATTTTGGATCACCCTGTCAATCAGTCTAGGTTTAACTCTAAACTGCAAGGTAGATAGCCATCCTCCCTCATGATGAAACTGTGTTGTCAATAACATTAAGAATGCATACGTGGTTTTGTGATATGCTGAATTATGAAAACTACGATGAATATAACTGGTTTGCAAGGTTTTTGGATCACGCACAATGTGGGATTAAAAGGAGAGTAGTATTTGACTCTTG
>JABUQX010074130.1:30000-37500 GCA_015478945.1 Trachelipus rathkii | reverse complement strand
ATAAATAAGTGTATAATATACCCAATTAAAAGATAAATAAAATTTTTTTTTTAAATTAGTTGAAAGCGAAAAAAACATTTTTATATGATCGAAACTGATAATTAAAAATTGAAGATAAAAGCATAAATAAAATAAATTGCTAAATAAACAGGTAATAAATAAATGATTTTTTTTTTATTTTAAAGCGAAAAATAAAACCCTATGGATCCAAATTAAAAATTTAAAATAAAAAAGAAAAGAAAAGAAAAGACAAACCTCCGCAGGTGCTTATAAGGTGTAGAAAGAGTGGTGGTAGAACTGCAACTAAAGTTACACGTAACTTTGTGACAAGCTCCTCAATTACACAAGTTCAAACAAATTTGTTTCTGCGGCTCTTTTTTTTTTTTTTTTTATAGAAAAGTTCACACCTCACGGGCATCTGCTGAGGGAACTTCTCTAGGTAATTTCTACCTAGGATCCGAACTAGGACTCGAACCCAAGACCTTGTCATGCGACTCCGTCGCTCTACCGTTTGAGCCACGGTAGCGGCTTTACCACAATTCGTCAACAAAACATCTCATGAACTCTCCAGTCGCAGAACTCCTCCCTTTGAAGAGGGAGGACTCGTGCCACTTGTCATTTCAGTTTCCACAAACTCATCCTGTCTCTCCAACTTACTGCAGCTATGCTTAATCTACATGTGCTCCACTCCTAAAGTTTGGAGGAACACGATCGATCCCTTTGTCCATTTTTCAAACATTCTTTGACTCGCCTATTTTCAAACGTCGCGTATTGGAACATCTCGACCTTTAATTTCGATTTGATTTTCCAATCTTCCTCAACTCTCGTTAAATTCCCTACTTTTCTCGCTTTTACTCACCAGAACACTATTATATATATATATATATATATATATATATATATATATATATATATATATATATATAGTATATAGTAAAGAGAAAGTATATATATATATATATATATATATATATATATATATATATATATATATATATATATATATATATATATATAGTTAACTCAAATTAATTTATTTATATATATATATATATATATATATATATATATATATATATATATATATATATATATATATATATATATATATATATATATATATATATATATATATATATATATATATATATTTATATATATATATATATATATATATATATATATATATATATATATATATATATACCCTTCGTATATAACATCGAGAATCGGAAGAATTCCATCAGAAATTCTGGGATTTCAATCGGAAATCAATTTGCGATATATATATATATATATATATATATATATATATATATATATATATATATATATATAAATAGTTAGTAAATAGATGAGTTAGATATGAATATATATATATCTCTGGTTTCGAAAGAGTCCACACTCGATGATGGTCGAATCATATATATATATATATATATATATATATATATATATATATATATATATATATATATATATATATATATATATATATATATATATATATATATATATATATATATATATATATATATATGATTCGACCATCATCGAGTGAGGACGCAGTAAAAACTAGAAGGGAAGCGAGAAAGAGAAGAGCCAAAAGGGAGTTTGGAAAGAAGAAGGAAATTCGGAGGGACCTTCAAAAGTTACTTGGGAACGATATTTACAGAAGAGAGAGAGAGAGAGAGAGAGAGAGAGAGAGAGAGAGAGAGAGAGAGAGAGAGAGAGAGAGAGAGAGAGAGAGAGAGAGAGAGAGAGAGAGAGAGAATACTCCTTCATTTGAGGTTTCAAACTACTTAAAAAAGAAAAAAAAAATAATCTTACGATTCGGATTTATTAAAATTTGCAAAAATTTAAACATTAAATTATTTTTATTTGAAGTATGAGATGGAGGAGCTACTTATTTTTCGACGACATTTCTTTTGGTTATTTTGATGAAATTTTAAATATACAATTTTTGAAATATGCAATATTAAATTTTAGCGAGAGTGAAGCTGCGTTTTCCGAAGTGGTCGAATCATATGAAGAAAATTCCAAATTTCTCTTCGCCTGGTGTCAAGGGGCTGAAAACCCTCTTACATCATATTTGTCTTTTCGTGAATGGTGGTGATAGTTTTTAGATAAAAACTTGACCATCAACACCACCTTGCAGCTTTGCGAGAAAAAATAGATATATATATATATATATATATATATATCGTTTTAACAATTAGCAATTTAATTCGATAGTTATATATATACACAAAAAAATATATTAATGAGATATATATATATATATATATATATATATATATATATATATATATATATATATATATATATATATATATATATATATATATATATATATATATATATATATATATATATATATATATATAACTGCACTTACCACAATAAATTTTACATAAAATAAACCCAGGTGAAAATAAAGGGAATTAAGCTTTCTGGTTGAACTGAGAGAGCTCTCTTCAGATTCCCTTTAAAATACATTAAAAATAGTAAAAGAAACAAATAGTTACTCGGCCACGAAGGATAAAATAAGTCCTTTCGTTAAAATTAAAAATGAGACCAGCAATTTCAATAACATTAAAACAAATGGATAAACATAAAAATAAAATGTACATTTAAAAACCAGACCATCTCCAAATAGGAGGTCTCCATTTTAATCCTATTTGGAGGCGGATTGGTTTTTAACTACATTTTATCTTGATGTTAATTAATCCCTTTTGTTTTAATGTTTGGTATTGAAACTGCTGGTCTCATTTTATGGTTTTATTGAGGTTTTAGTTGTTTTATTGTTGGTGACCGAGTAACATTTTCTTTTTACTAACTTTTTATTTTATTTTAATAGGAATCTGAAGAGGGCTCTGTCTATTGAGTCCAAAAGCTTAATTCCCTTTATTTTCACCTGGCTGTGTTATAGTATATATATATATATATCATATATATATATATATATATATATATATATATATATATATATATATATATATATATATATATATATATATATATATATATATATATATATATATATATATATATATATATATATATAAATATATATATATATATATATATATATATATATATATATATATATATATATTTTTATATTTATATATATATATATTATATATATATATATATATATATATATATAATACAGAGAGAGAGAGAGAGAGAGAGAGAGAGAGAGAGAGAGAGAGAGAGAGAGAGAGAGAGAGAGAGAGAGAGAGAGAGAGAGAGAGAGAGAGAGATTTAATGTTTTAATTCTTTTATAGTTCATAGCACGGGTATAAAAAAAATTCCCAATGGAAGTAAATGGCAACTTTACTATTAAATTATATATATATATATATATATATATATATATATATATATATATATATATGCAAAATTATTTAATATGAGCGGGGGAATATATCTTTAAACACCAATATATTTATATATATATATATACATATATAGTTATAGATAAAGAAGAAGAATATATATATATATATATATATATATATTATATATATATATATATATATATATATATATATATATGTATATATATATATATATATATATATATATATATATATATATATATATATATATATATATATATATATATATATATATATATATATATATATATATATTAGGGATGTACCGAACCAGAGTTTTTGGTTCCGGCCGAAACCGGAACTTTCGAACCTTGGAAAAGTTCCAGCCGGAAGTTCCGGCCGGAACCGGAACTTTTCGACTTCAGCTACACCTTACATAAGCTGCGTTTCCAGAAGCCCGACTGCAGCCCGGGCGGGCACACATGCATCGTTTCCAGAGCCCGTTTGCGTACTTCTACGTCACGTAAACGTCACAGTCAGGCGCCCGTTGTTAAATCCTCGATTTCGGGAATTAATAAACGGGCGGGCTGCGCGGAAGAATACTTTGTTTACAAACAAATCTTTTTACAAAACATATGTCGGAAATGGCTTGCCAAAATTTTTTAATATTTTAGTTAACTTTTATATTAAGGATACTAATATATCGCATCATTTCATAAAAGATACATATAAGTATAAAAGTATTGCTTGCAATTGCCAGCTGATCCGACGGGCGCTCGGCCGTTTCCAGGTACTCAAAATTTCCTGTTCTCTGATTGGTTAATGTAATTTTTTTCAATTCGAAGCGTTTCCGAGTCAATTTTGCACACGGGCTGCACTCGGGCTGCACTCGGGCTTCTGGAAACGCAGCTATTTTCTACTTAATACTTGTCTGATTAACAAGTGGAGTCTCTCTAGAAGTATCTGTCATCTTGTCATATCCATACTGTGAGCTCTTAGTTCTGCAAGCCAAAATTTGGATAAGCGGATCAATAAATTTATTAAGTAAAGAAGGATATATATAGCTGCGTTTCCAGAAGCCCGAGTGCAGCCTCGTGTGCAAAATCGACTCGGAAACGCTTCGGAATTGAAAAAATTACATTAACCAATCAGATAAACAGGAAATTTGAGTATCTGGAAAACGGCCGAGCGAGCCCGTCGGATCAGCTGGCAATAAACAATACTCTTATCATGGGCGTATACAGGGGGGCAGGGGGCACTTGTCCCACCCTAAATCTTGGCGAAATAAAAAAACTGAACCTTATATTTTTGCCAGACGACGTTTTTAAGGGTTTATTAGTGGAAAACTGAAAAAGATACATCAATCGATAGATAATGAAGTAGTAATTATTAATTACAAACGTATTATAAATATTATATATATATATATATATATATAGTAGTATATAAAGATATATATATATATATATATATATATATATATATATATATATATATATATATATATATATATATATATATATATATATCACTCAACTTTTGCCACCCCCTAAATGAAATCCTCTCTACACCCATGACTTTTATACTTATATGTATCTATTTTGAAATGATACGATATATTAGTATCCTTAATATAAAAGTTAACTGAAATATTAAAAAATTTTGGCAAGCCATTTCCGACACATGTTTTGTAAAAGATTTGTTTGTAAACAGATTCTTTCGCGCAGCCCGCCCGTTTATTAATTCCCGAAATCGAGGGATTTAACAATGGGCGCCTGACTGTGACGTTTACGTGACGTAGAAGTGCGCAAACGGTCTGGAAACGATGGCTGTGTTGTGTGTGCCCGCCCGGGCTGCAGTCAGGCTTCTGGAAAACTATATAATGTTCTACGGGTCTTCAAAGTTTAAAAAGCTTTTTCAGAAGCGGGGTAACGGGTTTGAGGATAAGAGATGACGTTTAACTCCAGCCAAATGGAGAGCAACTTATTATCCTACACCACAACATTTCAATGTTTCAATAAATTCATTTTAAGTAAGAAAATTATGGAATCTTGTTTTAAATTTTTTAAAATTTTTGCTTAAACAGTTTAGTTAATATTTTGTTTTGTAGTAGTTTCTACTTTAAAGTTAATTTTTTTAATAATAATAATAATAATAATAATAATAATAATAATAATAATAATAATAATAATAATAATAATAATAATAATAATAATAATAATACCCTGTACAAATTTTATTTATCCCCAGGTCTAGATTCTAGAGCAGGATTGGCACAAAAAAGATCAAATATTTAAATCAACTGATTTTTTTACGTATTTTTTTTTATTAAAAAATCATGATTTTTTTATTTTTTTTTATTTTTAGACCACTTTTTTTCTAAATTAATAATTAATCCTAGCTATTACCTAATTAATGATAAGTATATTTCATCTACATAATAAGTAAATTCATCAATGTTGTTTCAAGTCATTTTTAATAAAGAAATAAATAAAATTAGAGTACTCAGATATTATACAGTATATAAAAAATATATATATATATATATATATATATATATATATATATATATATATATATATATATATATATATATATATATATATATATATATATATATATATATATATATATATATATATATATATATATATATATATATATATAATTTAAATAACTTAATTAAACTAAATAATTATATTTACTTACCAAACTTATTATTAATTAGACAATAATTAGGATAATTAACTAATTTTATAAAAATTAATAATTAAAAAAGCAATTTGTGTCTAAAAAAATCAAAAAATCTCAAAAAAATCAAAAAAATCCCCAACCCCGTTCTAGAGTATTAAAGCTACCGGTTTGAGTGTGAAAATATTGTTTCATATTTAAAGTTTTCGAAAGTATAGAGTCGAAGGTCATTTTATCATGATATTTGTTCACACACAGTCGTCCCTCGTAGAACGCGGTCTTATAGAACGCGATCTTGCTATACCGCGGTTGGCAAAAAGATAATAAAAAGAAAAATTAAAATTACAAAATTACAAAAATAAAATTAAAATTCTGTAATACATATGTTAAAAAGATAAAAATTAAAATTAAATTGCAAAAAATAAAATAAAAATAATACATACATATGTTAAGATAATGAAATGAAAAGAAAAAAAAAAATATTTGGTGAGCTAAAAAGGCAAAAGCGTCAATTACCGATAACGATGTATTTCTCAAAAAAGCAACCAATACAACCTACAGATTCTGGACTGCCTTCATCTCTTACACCATCAACTTCATTTACAATTTGAAAGAAACTATTTTTGTGCTCAATTAGCTAAACTTTAAAAATTTATATTACAGTCCTCAGGCTATTCAATTAAATATATAAAATTAACAATTTTATCTCCAAATTTTTAAAGGTTTGTACATTGTATTTTTTGGGTCATTTAAACACCTAAAAACTTTTTTGCTCATTTTAAGAAATGTAGAGTACTGTACTGCAATGTAATAAATATCCTACTAATTAACTAGTCAATAAAATATGTTTATATACTGTTCTGTAAATAACATTGTATCTGCAAATTTATTCAATTATTAAGGATAAATAAATACTGCTGCTATTTTATTCACCTTCTACAAAGGTAAAAATTTTAAAATTAATGATTTTTCAGGGGGTTTAAAGTTTTCGAGATATCGCCTATAACGCGGGGGGGGGGGGGAGTCAGGAACCTAACCCCCGCGTTCTACGAGGGACGACTGTATATCAATTTTCAATATTATTTTTGTGCATAATCATAACTGTGTAAAAGACAAATCACTACTGAATTTTATTAAGAAAGACATTTGAAAGTAGAAAGTTCCGGCTAGTTCCGGCCGGAACCAGTTAGTTCCGGCCGGAACCGAAATTTCTTATGAGTTCCGGCCGGAAGTTCCGGCCGGAACCTGGTTCCGGTGACCTTAATATATATGTATATATATATATATATATATATATAATATATATATATATATATATATATATATATAAATATATATATATATATATATATATATATAGCAGCATAGTTACACGGCCGCAGCAGATATATATATATATATATATATATATATATATATATATATATATATATATATATATATAGCAGCAGGACCTAGTAAA
>JABUQX010074130.1:5000-25000 GCA_015478945.1 Trachelipus rathkii | reverse complement strand
ATATATATATATAATATATATATATTAAAGAAAAAAATTTATATATATATATGTTACATATATATAAGCAGCAGCAGCATATATATATATATATATATATAAATATAAGGTTATATATACATATAAATATAGGGTCGAAGTTGAATAACAGCAGTATAGACTTTTCGAAGAACTTTATTTAGAATAAAAGTTTATAAATATATGTAGAACCTAAAAATCATCTTTTTTTTTTTTTTTTTTTTTTTTTTCATTTTTCTTCTGAAATATTTATTTTTTTCTCTCTTTTAGCCTGTTTGATGTGATGTATGTGGGACGGGGTCCCTCTGCTTCCACCGGGAGGCCGGAGAGACCCTGACTCTGTCATCTTTGTGGCCCCTATGTATTCCTTTAAGTTAAAGTAATAGCATAGTGCAAAGGGAATTAAAATTATTATTTTTTTAACTAAAGGAATATCATAGGGTAAACAGCAAAGATGGCAGGAGTCGGGGTCTCTCGGCCTCCCGGTGGATGACGGGGGGACTTCGTCCCCTCTGACCCTGTCGGCTTGAGCCCCCTAAATGGGGAAAATAAATATTTCCGATGAATAAATGCAAAAAAAAAATGATTTTTAGGTTCTACATATATTTATGAAACTTTTATTTTAAATAAAGTTCTTTGAAAAGTCAATAGATTTTTTTCCGTTTAAAAACTCACCATATATATATATATATATATATATATATATATATATATATATATATATATATATATATATATATATATATATATATATATATATATATATATATATATATATATATATATATATATATAGGAAATTGCATAATAGACGCCAAAATGACAAAGAAATTAAGATACTTTTAAGAAAAGTTTATTTAAAGAGAAATGTAGATAAATATGTATTAAATTTTAAAATCGACTTTTCAATTAATAAAAATTTGATTAAAATTAATTATATGTTTCACCGTATGTTTGGCAGGGTTAATGATTAGAACTCTTATTTAAGTGAGGCAAAATTTTAACTTAGTGTTATTTTTTAGCGCAGAAGGGAGGGTTGTGTTTGTAATTCTTTTAGAAGAAAATGTTATGATAAAATATGTTGTAATGATTATGAGCAAACAATGTAGTTGCATATTAATAATTCTTTTATAGATTGGTATAATTTTTGTAGAAAAATTTGAGAAATATTAAATTTGAGGAAAAAAATGACCTGACCTGACCTAACCTAACTTAACTTATCATAACCTAACCTAACTTAACTTATCCTGACCTAACCTAACTTATCCTAACCTAACCTAATTTAACATAACCTAACCTAACCCTAAAAGTGGTTTAAAAAAAGTCCTATTGAGTTACTTATATATATATATATATATATATATATATATATATATATATAAATATATATTATTATATATATATATATATATATATATATATATATATATATATATATATATATATATATATATATATATATATATATATATATATATATTTATGAAAGAGAAATGTATATATATATATATTTATATATATATATATATATATATATATATATATATATATATATATATATATATATATATATATATATATATATATATATATATATATAGCAGTATATATATATATATATATATATATATATATATATATATATATATATATATATATATATATATATATATATATATAAGTAATACACCATCCTATTCCTCATATTGGTAACTCTGACCACAATCTTATAGCTCTTAATTTTAATACTTTTTCTCCAGCAGCTCCACCCATGCCCTAAACGTAATTTCTGGCACTTTAATCGGGCTAATTGGGAGGCATTGCGTCGTTTTCTTTCTAACTACTCTTGGAATCAATCCTGATTTGACTCGGAGGATTGGTAACCGTGTGGCTGAAAAGGTAAATGTAATCGCCGATGGGGATGAGCAGTCCTTCCTTCTTCAGCTAAATCTTTTTTTCCTCAAAATCCATGGTTCAATGGAGCTTGTTCTCGCGCCATTCAGGAGAGAGACATTGCGTATCGGGATGGAAAAACTTTCGTTCTCCTTTCACTCTTACTAATTTTCATTCTGCTCGGAATCGCTGCAGGGTTACTATTCGACAGGCTAAGCGCGCTTTCACTAAAAGAGCGCCAACCTGCTTGGTTCTCTTTACTGATAAAAATTTCTGGCCTCTTGCCAAAAACATCTCTAGCAACTTTTGTAAATCTGCCTTTCCTATCTTTATTCGCTCTGACGGTTCTGTAGCTAACTTTCCTTCTGAAAAGGCAATCTCTTCGGCCTCCTTTTTTCATCTAATTCTACCCTGACGATTCTGGCATTCTTCCTCCTACTCCCCTCCTCCTCAGGTTTCCCATGTTCTTACCTGTTATCACACATGATCGTGTGCATGAGATCCTGAGATCTATGAACGCCAGGAAGGCTAGTGACCCGGATGGCATTCCTCCCGTGTTTTGAGGGAGGTGTTTGAGGTGGCGACTGTCCTTGTTCAACTCTCTACTCTCTATGTCTTAATACTAATACTTTTCCTCAGTGCTAGCGCGCTTATGTTCAACCGATCCCGAAAAAAAGTAGCCGTTCTAATCCTTCAAACTATCGCCCTATAGCTCTTACTTGTATTCTATCTAAATTCTTTGAAACTCTTCTTAACTCTCATTTCCTGGTATCATCTGAGTCTCATTCCTTCTTTCAGATCATCAGTATGGCTTTCGACGCTCAGGTCAACTGGTGACATACTTTCCTATCTAACTGATTTATGGTCTTCTGCCCTTAGGGAATCTATGGGGAGTCTTGCGTGGTGACGCTTGACATATCCAAAGCTTTTTGACGGGTATGGCATGTCCCTGCTCTAAAAGCTTCACTTTCTTTGGGCTTCTCCTTCTCTTAATTACTCATGCCTAGTTTTCTTTCAAATAAGCTCCATATCAGCACTCGTTGATGGAGCGTGCTCTTCCTCCTTTCCTGTTAATTGTGGTGTTTCTCAAGGTTCTGTTTTATTTCCAACTTTATTCCTACTTTTCATCAACAATTTCCTCAGCTGTACTTCTAACTCTGTTCACTCTGATGCCGATGACTCAACTCTCCATTCTTCTACTCATTTCAAATCTGCTCCCTCTTTTGCATCTAGAGTTGCCTCTCGTCTTCAGCTTTCCGATTCTATTCTTGCCGATCTGAATGGGATTTCCCGGTGGGGTCACCGCAACCTTGTAAAATTCAACTCTTTAAAAACTCAACTTCTTTATATCTCCCTCTCAAAACACCTCCCAACTTTCCTATTTTCTTCGACGGCTCTAACGTCTCACCTGTGAATAACATAAACATTCTTGTTCTCAACATAAACAACAAATTGTCTTGGAAACCTCATATTACAGTGGTTGCTAAGGTGGCCTCAAAGAAGCTGGGAGTCCTGTTCAGGTTGCGGGAATTTTTTTCCTCTGAGCAGTTACTCCAGTTATATAAGGGCCTTATTCGCATGGAGTACTGTTCTCACATTTGGGAGGCTCCGGCTCCTCCCTTCTATTGGGATAGGGTTGAGTCTAAAGCTAAGAAACTAATAAACTGTCCCCTTCTTTCAAACTCCCTTGACTCCTCTATCTCTGCGACGTGACGTTGGCGCACTATCTCTTTTCTATAGGTACTACAGCGGCAGATGCTCGGGGGAGTTGTCCTCTCGCATTCCACCACCCTTGCGTCGCCCTCGTATCACAAGGGGTGCCTTGCTCTCGCACGAATATTGCGTGAGTATTGAAAACCTAAGACTTGTTCGCTGTAGTGTCTCTTTCTTTCCAGCTACTTCTGTTCTGTGGAACTCTTTGCCTCCTTCTGTTTTTCTTACTGCATTTAATCTTCCCCTCTTTAAAGCCCACGTCTGCGCTCACCTGAGAGATTTGCGTTAAGCTTGAGTGGGTTCTCCTGTTTTATCTTCTGCCCCATCCTTGAAAAGGGCCCAGCCCATGAGTGGTGGTAAACTGTATAAAAAAAAGTTTATCATTTAGTGCCATATTTTTGTAAACAAGTTGTCGTACATGTTTCCTCGGATCGCGCTGATTTTGGCGTTTATTATGCAACTTCACCTATATATATATATATATATATATATATATATATATATATATATATATATATAGAGTATGTTTAGGAGTATATATATATATATATATATATATATATATATATATATATATATATATATATATATATATATATATATATATATATATAATAGGAAAAATATAATATGAATCACTTTTTTAAAACAATTTGGTTTTGGGTATATATATGTTAAGGTTATATATATATAGTTATAGTTATTTAGCAGAGTTATATATTTGTTTTTATATATATATATATATATATATATATATATATATATATATATATATATATATATATATATATATATATATATATATATATACTATATATATATATATAATAGGAATATAATAGGAATCACTTTTTTTTAAAAAAATATGGTTTTGGTATTAATTTTGAGAAAGATGTTAATAGGCCCATCTACAAACCATACCGTAATTTTAAGACCAGATCACTCCATAAAATCGTTAAATATAAATGCACCTTCTCATGATCTTTTGCATGAATCTTCTCCTAAAACTCCACCTTTGCCTATTAGTCCACTCTTTCCTCTAAATGATATTTTATATAAATATAAAAATTTGTTTTTAAACCCATATGTAAAAGAGAACTTGCATATCAAAATAAAGCAACAAATGAGATGGAAGGAAATATTTGGTGAATATGGGGAACAAGAAGGAGGGAATAGAAAAGTGGGGGTTGAAATGGAGGCTGAAATGGGGTGAACGAGAAAAAGTGGGAGATATACCAGAAACGATATTGAGGGAGTTGGCGCGTGCGTACCCATACAAGCCGACCATAAAAGGCTCACCTATAAGGCTGCCTTGCCGGGAAAATTCCGCACAAATTATACGAAGCAACGAAAGTGGAGTTAAATCAGTTAGTTGATTCAGGTGTGTTATAACGCACAAACGCAACATTGTCTGCCCCCTCCTCAGTATTAGAAAGGGAGGGGAAGGGTGAGACTTATTACCGACTTTAGGGAGCTGAACAAACGATCCGAAGTTGATTTCTTTGGCCTCCCTAATATTCACGATGCCATATTTGCCTTAAAAGGCAGAAACTACTACACAAAGGTAGACCTAACTCAAAGTTTCTACAACGTCCCATTAGACCCTGATTGTCAAAAATATTTCACAATTACAAGTAATTTGGGCACCTTTACCTATACCTGTCTGCCGATGGGGTTCGTTTCGTCCCCGTCAGCCTTTCAAAGGCTCGTAAGTATATTGCTGTCAGACCTTCAGAATTGTCATGTGTACATTGATAACATTATTATTTTCTGAAACGGCTGAAGAGCATGAAAAGCTGGTTGAAATAATCTGGAAAAGACTAAATTATTTATATATCAGCATTAATGAAAAAAAGAGCAAATTTGGGGTTTCGGAATTGCAATATTTGGGCTTCGTCATTAACGCCAAAGGTGTCAGGCCTAATCCTGAGAAAGTCGCAGAAATCATGGCTTGTAAGAGGCCTAAGAATATCAAAGAGATGAGATCTTTAATTGGAAAATTATCATTTTACAGGATGATGCTGCCTTGCCTGGCTGATTTAATGAACCCGTTAACAGAATACTTGAAAGGAAAGCCATACTCGCGTAAAAGGATAATATGGAATGATAAGTCAGAGAGAGCTTTTAGAGCGGTACAGAACGCGATAAAAAACGCATGTACGTTGGCTTATCCCGGTTCATCCACTCCTATAAAGATCTTCATTAATGCTACCTCCAACTCTTTAGCGGGGGTAATAATGGGGGACGATCAAGATAGCCGTCCCTATGCCTTTTATTCGGCTACACAGTCCCCCACCGAGAGAAAATACGATGAAATCAGCAAACTTACTTACTTAATACTTACAAAAACGCTCAAAAGATTCGGTTATTTATTAATAGGAAGACGAATAAAGATTTTTACTCATATAAAAGAATTGATAACGTTGTATAATAAAGAAAATTTGCTTTCTAATCAAAATGCTAAACAAGTAAGGTAACTAAACCTGTTAAGTTCATATAATGTCATTTTCAAACTAATACCTATAAAAGGCAACCCTTTGCGTGAATATGTGATAACTAATAATCCAAATGTAAAAGTTTCACCGATACATGAGAAAAAGGAAAAATTCCTGAAAGGGGTTCTACTACCAGCCATTTAAATTTTAAGCACGCGACTACGCATGTGGATAATAAAAATACACACACACAGCTGAGTGAAAGTTGTAAACAAGTCTCGCAGCCCTTTAAATCACCACCGCAAAAAGAGACCGATACGCGTGTCGAAAAGGAAAGGGAGATGTTGAATATATGGAAAGAAAGAAGTGGGAGAATAGACGATGATAATAATAATACAAAAGAGGAAAATGAATTATTTGAAATAAAGACAGTAAACATGATCACTGAATGTAATAAACGAAATAAAACAATTATAGATAGATTTATGAAAAAAGTAGACTATAATAGGATAAGTTTATAAAATCTTTGATAAGAGATGGAGATAAAAGCGCGTTAAGAGTAGAGAAACAAAAATTCTGGTTTAACAAAGAAGTTATAGAGGTTTATGTTGACATTTCTTTAGGCTATTCTCGAGTGATTTTACCAGAGGCTTGCATAGATGAAGTTATAAAAACCTTTCACCTGCAGGGACATATGGGGATCAAAAGAACCGAAGTTGCTGAAAAAGCGGAATTTGTCTCTCAAAGAGTTCATGCAAGGGTTAAAAACATAGTAGGGGCTTGTGAACAATGCCAAATAAGTAAAAGTGCACGTACCATCAGCCCTGAATGCGGACAGTTTCAAGAGGTATCCTACAAGTTCGAGATCTTACACGCCGACATAGTGAAGTTACCCCCCTGTAAGGGTTATAAATATTTATTCACACTGATCGATCGTTTCAGTAGTTATCTTTTTGCAATACCTTTAAAGGAAATGAACGCGGAAAGTGTTATTAAAGTCTTATTATATGAGATACTGCCTTTCACGGGGGTGCCCGATACCATTATTACAGATAATAGGGGCTGTTTCAAGGCACACCTATTCGAAGAGGTATGTAAAATGATAGGGACCAGACACCTCTGTACAACGAGCAGCAGCCCGCAAGTGAACGGCAAGGTGTAAGTGTAACATAGGATTCTGTTGACTAGCTTACGTTGCATGCTTCAAGACTGTGTATCTGTGCTTCCATTTGTGTTATTTGCTATGAGACAGGCGCCCTTAACGGAAAATGGTATCACGCCTTCACAGGTGCTCTTTGTGCCGGCAGAATGTAAATATCCCTGGGAGATTGATAGACGCAGAGAGGCATGAGAGGCCTATGAGTTATGATACTTATTTGAATAAATTAGCAGGACTGCTTGCTAGGCCTTTGACACCTAAAACCACATTAATGAATAGAGTGGTTTTAATGCCCAAGAACCTGAAGGAGGCAAAGTTTATCTTAGTAAGAAATAAACAGTATAATTTGGGTAAGATGGAACCAAAATACAAAGGGCCCTATAAAGTGCTACGATTTACAAATAACACAGTCTATATTTTGAAGAACGGTCAACCAGTAGCTGAGAATTTAAGGAACATCAAAATATATTACCATATGGTGGAGTCAGATCAAAGAAGGGAATAGAGAATGAGAAAAAATATATAATAAAAATACGAGAGAAAGAAGAAAAACTTATGCAAATAACATCTTACTAATCTTTCTTTTGCAGGTAATGAGGTTAAAGTTATTAAAATTATTAACAATTTAAAGATTGTGTACAAATTGAATAATGAATAATTAGATGTAATTATCCTCCTCGCGTTTTCTATCTTCTGTCTTGCTTTCCTCTATCCTATATTTGATTGTAATAGATTTAAAAAAGGGGTTGAGGGGTGTTAATCAGGCAAGATTTTTCTATAATTTTAGGCCGGAGTTACCTTCGGCCTAGTGTTAGAAAACTCTTAATTGAAGCACTCCAAAGTCACCACTTGATATGAAATTGATCAATTATTTATGCATATGGGGAGAGAGAATAAAGCGAGCAGGTGTCCAAATAGTTCACGAACAAATGTGTACGAGAATCTGCTTACATAGGAGTAAGGTGTACATGGAAAAATCCGTGACATCTAATGCCACGTAGTGCCCGCTTGTAAAAACTTAAAAATTGTTAAAGATTATAAACCAGCCAATGAGGGCTGAGAGATTCATTAACAACAATCTTTACTTATAAGAAACTGTGTGTAATCACCAACCGAAAAAGGGATTAAGCTTTTGGCACTCGTACAAGCAAGACGCTTTAGAGTCAGTCGTAGGGCCAGTAAACCGGCTACTTAGCCGTTATATAATCGTGCTTATTAACATTGTTTATTCAATTTAAGTATATTATTGCCCTTATTGCATTCTAATTAATTTATGATTTACGTGCCCATATTATTTCACTTGTGTTTTAAATAAACTATTGTACGCATCACAACTTTCACTAATTACCCCCCCAATTATTATTTATCTTAATTTGGACTGAAGCTTTATCAGTTCATATATATAATATAATATATATAATATATTAATAGTATATATATATATATATTATATATATATCATAATATAATATATATATATATATAAAATACTATATATTATATATTGTGGCGTCTGGGGCAGAAGGGCAATATACTATATAAATATATATTTATTATATAGATATATATATATATATTATATATAATATATATATATTATATAATATATTTATAATAAATATAGTATTATATATATATAATAATTATATATATATATTATAATTAATATAATAATATATATAATATAAACAATATATATTTATTATGATATATATATACTATATATATTATATATATATATAATATATATATAATATATATAATACATAAATAAATATATAATTATATATATATATTACTATATATATAAATATATATATAGTATATTACTGATTAATATATATATAAATATTATAAATACTAATTATTTAATATTATTATATATATATATATATATATATATATATATATAATAATATAAATAATATATATATAATATAACTTAATTAAAACGATTATAATTACTATTTTAAATAGTTAAAATGCAATTTCTTACTGCAACATCAACACCACTGGCCGCACACCCACTCTTAAGGCTAATTTAAAAAAAAATATATATTGACTTTTTCTACTTTCATTAAAATGATATTAATTTTATTTTTCATAAACTAACCACCAATTAAGTCACCAAAAGAATATCTCTATCAACATATACAGACATGTATACAGAATCACGAATTCAATACTCGTCTTGTACTTGTACATAATAATAGATTACATGATTGAAACGTGTTATAAAAGTTGCCAATTACCACTTCTTTCAAGGATTCGTAAATCTTATTTACAAATATCAAAGATTTATTAAATAGAAAGTGAAATTATACAATATAAAAATATTATTGGAATAAATTTTATTTATTAATTTAAAAGAAAAAAAAAAATATTAACGACAAAATCATATACCTGCTCGATAAGAATTTTGCACACTGGGAACCCGAGATGGCCG
Organism: Trachelipus rathkii; assembly: GCA_015478945.1. NCBI lineage: Eukaryota > Metazoa > Arthropoda > Malacostraca > Isopoda > Trachelipodidae > Trachelipus > Trachelipus rathkii. Next base: position 15,336 of record JABUQX010074130.1, on the reverse strand, counting down.
ACCTACTGTTTGAGGTCTCAAAAGACCCACTAGACATCACCACGATAGCTAGGAAATTAAATTTCCACGTAAAATTGAAGATAAAATTTAAAGATGAAGGAATCTTTTAAAAATAGACTTCATGGATTACTACTTTTCTTTACAAGGTTTGAAGGTTCATCCCCCTTAAAGAATATTCTTCCGATGAAAAAGTTCAAATGTTTACCATGACAAATTGGTTCAAAATTCATTTTTATAATAATAATAATCAATAATAATTCATAAAATAATAATAATAATATCAATAATAATAATAATTAATAATAATAAAAATAATAATAAATAATAATAATAATCCAATACATAATAATATATAATAATAATAAGCAATAAAATAATAATCTGATAATAATAATAATCATTAAAATTAAATGCACATGAATATATATATATAGGATATGTATTACATGAAATATAATACTATATATATATATTATATAAGTATAACTTATATATATATATATACTTAATAATATTATATATATATATATTATATAATATAGATATATATATATCATATATATATATATAATATATAATATATATATATATATATAATATATATATATATAGTATTATTATATATATATAATAATTTGGCAAGATGGAGAGTTTTCCTACCAATGTTTGCATTCAGCATGACTTCATTCACGTCGAACAAACAAATTTTTGCAAAATTAGAACGGAGTACAAAGAATCGCATACAGAAAAAAAAATCAGAACCCAGTATACACATAGTGATGTGTATGACATCCATCCGCAAAACGATCCCTATTAAATTTGACATCCGCATACCGCAATTATTAAATGCGATGTCATAAATGTTTAATGTATTAATATTTTTTCAAAAATTATAAATTCAAACATGATATGATAATAATATATATAATAATAAGTTATTATATAATATATATATAATATATATATATTATAGTGATATATATAATCACTTATATAAATATAAGATAGTATAAAATAATATCATTCATATAATAATATATAATATATATATATATATATATAGGCCCAGTCATCCCGAAAAAGCCAGGCATGTACCAAAGCAAAATACCTATACATACAGCGGAAAATAAAATACGTTTTATTAAATCAGGAGACCATTTTTACGCCAGAAATTAAAAAAAAAATTTAATTTATTCTAATATTTATAATTCCATATTTAATATTAGTAAAAAGTGCAGGCTCTGATTGACTATTTGAAAGACCTTGAAAACTGCAACCAGTTCTCGGAGAGAGAGAAAAAAAGGTTGCCCAAATGCGCTATTCATAATATAAATATTAGAAAAATATTATTTTCTTTTAAATCCTTCTTTAGGGTTCCGAGGCCGACCGCAGGGACAGAGGGGGAGCAAAGTCCCCCCCGTTCCGTCCCCCGGTCTAGCCGAGAAACCCCCGACTCTGCTCTGTATCCAAATTTCGAGCCCTCCCGATTACCATTATTGGAAAATACAGAAAAAAATTTCAAAACGGAATTTGAACATTTCCTGTAAATATCGGGAGTAAGCCGCATCTTCAATTTATCAAAAAAACTGTAATTTTTCATCAATTTTTTAACAATTTTTAATTTCTTAAAAAAAAGCGTTATTTTTTTATTTTTATTTTTTAATTTCTCCGGTTTAAAAATGTCTCCTTATTAATAAAATTATATTATTTTATTTAGCTGTTATAGTTTTTTTTATTACATGCATGTTAGACTAATGACTACAATAAATATATTCAAATGTATTTATATTTATATATATATATATATATATATATATATATATATTAATTATATATATAAATTATATATATTATATATATATATATATATATATACTATATATATTATATATATATAATATATGCTTTTTAGATAATCTGATACTGTAACTTCGAGTAAGTTTTGCGAGCGTTTTTCATTTTTTGCGATATAGTTCAAATAGCAGCGAAAGATACCAAAATTCACGGGTACCGAAAATTTACGCTTCACCGCTCCCTCCCGTGAAAAAACTTTCCAAAAATTTTTTTTTTTCTCTCCTCTATACATATATATAATATATATATAAATATATATATATATTATAATAAATATAGTAAATATACTATATATATAATAATATATTAATATAATATATATATATATACTCATATATATACGACGTGAGAAAATTGAAGGTGGGTTAGATTAGCCGGGAGGATATAAGGGAGATGTTGTTCGTGCATAGTTGTGTCATTGACAACTGAAGTAACCCTTAGTAATGTTTTTTCATAGGTTTAAGATTACTCATTGATCCAGTCTGGACACTACGATCCAGCCTGGACGATGATTTTATTATAGTATATATTATGGATTTATTTATTAACAAACCATATAAGGTTTATAGATGTTATAATTATGTTTTCTTTTTAGTTGTTGATATAATTATGGAATATGTCTTGTTGATAATATTATAAAATAAACCATTTGTAAAAAGTTATTAAAGAGTACATGATATATTGTACAAAACAATTCATAACATACTTGAAGTACTTTGAAGACCTGGAAGTTAGATTATCCAGATTTTCCAGGTTAGTGTGTAATGATAAATTAAAGTAATCCATTTAATCCATTAATGTATAAACTATGAATACATTTATTAATGTTATGTGCTGGAAAAGCAGTAGTAAACTAAACGTATTATTGCAGTTTACCAACTACTATTGAACCAACAAATATTGACCAAATTGAACAAGCCCCTCTTGGAAATCTAAAGGGTGAGTTCAATAAAATACCTATAAAATTATATGAAACTATACTGCTATAAATGGAGATAAAGTGTAATCAAATGTAGTAATACCCAGTTATTATTTACTTTTGACAGGGTTTGTTTTTTTGGTTGTTTGTTTATATTTTGGGATTCATTCTGAATCTTACTTCGTGCTACTATCTGTATTTTGGAGCTGTTTCATTTTGGGGATTCCTTCTGAATCTTACCTTTCCTGTGGTTTTTCTGAGTCCAACTTTATGTTTGGATTTTCATGATCTTCACCAGAAACCATTCTCCAAAATCTTCAGCTAAGTATAGTATATTTGTCGTGATTGAGTCAGAATTTCTAATTCCTCCCGTAACTTCATTGCACGAATAATATTTGGAAGCGTTTGGTTTCCACTCTTGAGTCTGATCCTGAGTTGTTTGAACTTATGTACATAGTCATAATACATTGGATTCTAAGTATAATTCCAATGTATATATCTAGTTAAAATATATCATATACTTAAATTCATATATCTTTTATTATCGTATTGTTGGGAGTGGATTGTGTTATCTTTTAGCTCTTCACAAACCTCCCACATGTATATATTTTGAGCGAATTAAGTAAAACTCTAAACCTTTTTATAGTGTGTCCAATATCCTTAGATTTTGATTCTTTATTGAACTATTATTATCTTTTACACGGAAAAAATATCTATTAGTCTCATTGATAGATAGATCCGGGAACGATCTAGTTAAGTATATAACCCTTCATTCTGGGTAAGACCTGTAAATTGTATCACAGTTGCTTATTTAAATTAAAAAACTCACAATCCTCATTGAATAGTCGCCAAGTAAGCAGGCCAACGGAGTCCCGAGACAATCTCCCTCCGTTACGAAAAAGGCCTAAACTGCTCCGATAAACCTCGGAGGGTGTCAGTGGTTGCCTGTGCCTTATTAGACATTCAAACCACATCTTTGTAGAACATCACATAAATATCATCTACGTCTTATTGTATCTTTTGATCTGTGGAATTCTCTTCAATTTTCTGTGTTTCCACCTTCTACGAGAATAAGTAGAGAGAGGCACCTTTCAGTCGGGTACGAGTGTTCGGTCCAGCGTGCTTCTCTCCGCAACATATATATATATAATACGTACTATATATATATATATATTACTATAATTTATATATATATATAGTAGATTATATATATATATGATATACTTATATATATATAATTATATATAATAGATATATATATATGGATTTTTATTTATACTGTACAGTAACTATCGAGTTAAGTTTGCGGAGGTTTTTATTTTTCAATATTCAAATAGCGAGCGAAAGAGATACAAAAATTCAGCGCGGTACGAAAATTTACGCTTCACCGCATCCCTTACCCGTGAAAAACTTTCAAGAATTGTTGAAATCTTTCTGTCTCTCTCTCTCTCTCTCTCTATATATATATATTATATATATTAATATATATATATATATATATATAATATATAATAATATATAATCATATTATATATATAATATATATATATATATATATTAAATTTACGTTATGTTCATACAAAGTTAGGCTAGGTTAGGTTAACTTACGTTACCTAACCAAACCTAACCTAACCAAAGCCTATACACATAACATATAAATATATATAATATAGATATATATTATATACATATAATAATATATAATATATATATATAATATAATATATATATTATAATATATACTAATATATATATATATATATATATAGAGAGAGAGAGAGACGGAAGAGAGAGAGAGATTCAGAATTCTTCGTACGTTTTCACGGGAGTGAGCGAAAATTTTCGTAACCCGTGAAATTTCGTCAATCATTCGCTCCGATATTTGACACTTCGCGAAAATAAAAACCTCGCCAAACTTAACTCGATAGTTACAGTACAGAATACTAAAAAAGGCATATATAATATAAATATATATATAACATATATATATATATATATATAAGAAATATTATCAATATGTATATAGATCCATATATAACAATATATATTATATAATATATACTGAAAATATAATATTGTATATTATGGCCCACCTTAATTGGAGGGCCAAACTGCTTCCAGGAAGCCGGCCGTTGCCACTGGGCGGTTCCACAGGTTGAGGATAGAGGATTACAGAAAAGACCCACGCACGGGGGATCGAGAGACTGGGCATCTCAGAAGAGGTGCTCTATTGATCCTGAGAATGTAGGCATTCTGTCTGGTGCAACGTGGGGGGTGACGTTGTCTAGTTTAAATCTATGTTATTGCATGAGTCTCGGGTGGTGACCCGATCTGCACCAAGGAGCGAGGTCCATTTGACTTCTTCTAGACAGCGTTCTTCTAATTGGGGAGATTTGGGGAGGGGGTATTTAATAAAGTATTATTGGGCGTTTTGAACGGTAAGGTTTGTTAGGTGGGAATGGTATATGTAAGTTCCAGGCCTAGGGGAGGGGCGGGGAATTATATTTATTAAGTGTTGTATAGAAGATGGTGAGAAGGGGGGGGATTTTAGTCTTTTCGAGGGGAATTGGAGAGAATTTGGTGACATGAATGGTGGGTTACGGTCTTCTGTAGAATTGAGTCCCTACCATCTCAGAATGTGTGAAAATGGGGAGATGGATGGTTCATCGTGTTAAATGTTGGATTGGGGTGGTTTTAGTGCAACTGTGAATAATTCTAAGGGCTGCGTTTTGGAAGATTTGTAGTTTATTTGTGTTCGATTTTGGGAAATTGCTGGGAACCATGCTGGGGAAGCTTAATTTAAGTTAGTTCTAAGAAGTTGCTTATAGATAGTATTATGTGTTTTACTGTCGCTGAAAGTTGTGTGGAAAGGTTCGGAGTAGGTTGTTTAGTTTTTGTTTGATTGTGAAAAGTGATTTGGTCATATGGGGGAAAACGTCATGTGGGTTCGTATGTAAGTCCTGATATTTTGGGTTTTGTTTGTGGAGGGCGGTTATGTTCAGAGTTAATTTAAGGATGGAGGAGGATTGATGTCGGTCGAGTGGTTATAATAGGGTGATAGAGGACCTTAAGGGATGCTTTGTCATTCTGTGGTGATAACCATTTCTAAAGAGTGTAGTATTCTGTGGTATGTTGTTGTGCTGTCGTTTACGTTCCGGTGTTGGGAAATGAGGCTAATGTCGTCTGCATACCTGATAAGTTTGGTGGAGTAGTGAATTGGGGTGGGTAGGTCTGCAAGTGAAAAAAGTGAATAAAAAATTGGAGAGAGAATGGACTCCCTGTGGGGACGCCGTTTTTAGTTGATAGAGGGGAGAGATTGTTTTTGATAAATTTTTTGAAAAAATTGACAATTGAAAAAATTGGAAAAGCATTTTTTATCATTCATCCCCAACTGGATTGAACTACTTTTTGGAATTAGAGGTCTTCGCGACAAAATTGTTATGCTTGTTTTGTCTTATGACTATTGCTTGTGAGTATAATCTAGTGGAAGAGGTGTTGTTGAAGCCGTTAATATGTGTTGTGTGAGGGAATGAGGGCTGGGTTGTTAGAGTTTGTGTTGCTTTTAAATTCGTGTTGGAAGTCTGGGAGAGGAATAGTTTGGGAAATTTTATTTAATATTAATTTTTCTCTAGCAATATATATATATATATATATATATATATATATATATATATATATATATATATATATATATATATATATATATATATATATATATATATATATATATATAGGTGCTACTCCTTTAAAAGGATGTTACATAAATAGGCATGATATCGAAAAATCGCCGAACCCTACGCGTCGAACCCTACAGTGTCACGTGTTAGCTAAAACTGCAATAGAAGGAGCGCCAGAGTTGCCAAAAATTATTTTTTTTATCATGCTCTCGAGAAAATATGTTAACTTTTTTTATATTTTTGTAAGGGGCTCGAGCCGACGGTGGGACAGAGGGGGAAACGAGTTCCCCTGTGCGTCCTCGGTGGAGGCCGAGAGACCTGACTCATTCCATCTTTGCGGTTAATCTGGGGTATTCGATTAGTTAAAAAAAAATATATAAAAATTTGGCAACTATGGCTCTTTATTGCCTTGAAATAATCGAAAAAATCGATTATATCGTTCGTTCAATATATATATCGGTTAACATCCTTTTAAAGGACAAGTTCATTTTTATATATATTATATATATAAGATATATATATTATATATATATATATATAATATATATATATATATATATATATACTATATATATTTAATTATTATATAATATTATATAACTTGTCTCTCCAGGAAGGTCGATGTTTTAAAGGAAAACCACGACCTGTCAGTGGGACCCAAAGAGAAAGGTCCTTGGGTTACAAGGGCCTAACGGCTAAATCCGCTGGCTGGCCAGGTATATCACGGATTCCGTTAAGTTTTCCCATTAGTAGCAAAGCACGCTACCAATGTACTCATTAACGCTCAGTGGGACGAAGCTAGAGTTAACCAGAGAATAGCTCCCTTCCTCTCGCTCCACCCAGTCTCAACCTATATTCCTCTCTCGCTTTGCTTCGGCGAGTGCTTCTAACCTCTAGCTAGAAGCGCTCATTATATATATATATTAATATATATATATATAAATATATATATATATAATATATATTAATATATATATATTAATATATATATATATATATAATATATATATATATATATATAATATATATAAAGTCGTTTATAATTTAAAACAACTAAAACCTCGAGTAGACCCCGCTAGGTAACAGTTGTCGGGGCTCTCCGCCTTAAAGTGGGACGAGGGGGGGATTTCGTCCCCCCTCTGTTCACCATCGCTTGAGCCCCCTAAGGAAAATATTCAATTTAGGGGTTCGAGCCGTATGGGGGACGAAGTCTCCCCCGTCGTCCACATAGAGGCCGAGAGACAACTGATATCTATGCGGTCTACTCTAGGGTATTCGTTAGTTTTAAATTATAAAACGACTTTTATATATATATATATACTATATATATATATATATACTATATATATATATATATATTATATATATATAATATATATATATATATATATTATATATATATAATATATATATTATTAAAACAGTATGATATCTGGTATAGTATTAATTAAAATTAATTTAGTTATTTTTAATTATTAACCCTACATCACTCCACTTATGTCTGACAGACCGTAAATCTTTTTTTTTATAAAAAATTTAAAATATGACAATGTCTAAGAGTTTGAAATTGGTCCAAAAAATTCTACGTGTTCAAAATGTAAAAGCACAAATAAATAGTGAAAGGATGCAAATATACAATGAAAATTAAAAAAGGCAAAAAAATTGGCAATAATTATTTTATAAAAATTTCTTAAAATGGCGGTCTACTGGACATAAGATAACCAGGATGTAAATGTTTTTAAGCTACCCGTTCTAGGTTAACTATAGAACGGGTAGCTTAAAAACATTTACATCCTGGTTATCTTATGTCCAGTAGACCGCCATTTTAAGAAATTTTTATAAAATAATAAATTAAATTATAGTGTTAATCTTACGCTTGGCAGGGTTTTTGATTTTATTTCAGAGTGAATACTCGACTTTGAAATTGTAAAAAAAGCGTTCGTGAGGGAAAGTTATCTTCATCGAGAGCTTGTAAGAAGAAAAAATTAGTCTAGATTAGTATATAAAAGGATTCAGAATAACGCCGTAATTATTTTTCATTTTATATATTAATTATATATATAGATATACTATATAGATATACTATACTAATATATTATAGTAGTCCTGTTATATATATATATATATAATATATAATAGTATAATATATATAATATATATATATTATTTTATATTTATATATATATATAATATATATATACTAGGAAAAAAAATTGATAGAAAATATTAAATTCGCAGAAACAAATGACCTCACCTGACCTAACTTACAACTAACCTGACGCTAACCTAACAATGATCCTAACCGAACCTAACTAATTTAACCTAACCTAACCCTAAAAGTGGTTTACCAAAATAAATCATATGAGTTTACTTATTATATATATAAATAATATATATATATAATATATATATATATAATTATATATATATATATATAATATAATATATATGATAATATATATATATATAATATATATACTAATATATATTATATATATATATATATATTATATCTATTATATTATATATATTAGAGGTGTACGGATATCCGCTCCGCATCCGCATATTGCGATATCCGCATCATTTTTCTCTATCCGCATCCGCATGAATTTTTTTACGGATAGTATTTATTTATGAATTATGAAACTAAATGTTTCTCAACTTTCTGTAACGCAAGATGTTCAGACTCGGAAGAAATAAAAAATCTGTCTTCCCTTACGCTTCGAACAAACTCAAAGGTGAAAAAGGCCTGACAGGTGATGATAATGCGTTTTTAGTAATGTATACTCTCTTAAAGCCGTTTTGAAGAGGTAACTGTAGACTATTAGCTCAGAAAAATTTCTTGTTTGTCGACGGGATTCCGTCTAGTTTGCAACGATGAAAGCTGTGCTAAATACTGCTATTAAAAGTAAGGACTTTTCAAAGTTGACAGAAACACTCATGCTGGAGATAGATATTATATTTCAAGTTCTGCAAAATGATTACGCATGTGCAATTTCAACGTTTTTGGATTTTCGATACAAAACTAAATTTCTTGAACCCCGTGTTTCACAGAGGGTTAAAATTTATTAGTATGCCTATGTGATAAATGCTGCTAAGGCAGAAATTTCATCAGCCAACAGCAAATGGAAAAGATATACAGAAACCAAGACGCACATATTACCATCTGTTAGCAAAACCATGCTGAATCCATGAACGTTCTTTTGGCTTTCTAGCAGCGATGAAGAGTCTTGACCAGAGTGTCGAAAAAGAAACTCAATGCCACAAGATATCAAAATCGAAAACTCTTGGAGAATCGGAATAAAGATCCATTGGTTGGAAGGCGCGTGTTGATAATTGTAAAAAGTTTTCCTCATTTCTTTGAAGAAGCTCGCCAGGAATATTTAGCATGCCATCAACAAGGTGTAGCTAGTGCGCGTCTTTTCAGTGGTTGCAACAATCTCCATTTACGAAAGAAAAGGGAACCAAACTCTCCCTTGAAAAGCGCCTCAGAAGCTTTAGTTTTTTGAAGCCAATTGAGAATTATTTAATTTTGCGTACCAAGCAACATAAATACTATATATAAATATATATATATATATATTATATAATATATATATATAATATATATATATATAATAAAAAATTTTATATAAATAATTATTATATATATATAATATATATAAATAAATTATATATAATATATATATATATATATATATATATATATATATAATATATATAGTATATATATATATATAACTTTTTCCAAATGAGTGGAGGCTGGGGAAAGAGATTGGTGGGGTGCAAAAGATTGGTCGTTCCACGGTCCCGCAGATCTGGAACACAGGTGACAGGTGTTATATTATATATATATATATATATATAATTATAATATAATATATAT
>JABUQX010074130.1:0-2500 GCA_015478945.1 Trachelipus rathkii | reverse complement strand
GTAAACTTATTTAAATTATATTTCCATATATATATATATAATATATATCATAATATATATATATATATTTTTTTATTGGTTTGTGTTTGTTGGTTGTTGTTATGTTTAGTTAGTTTTTAGGTGTGTGGTAGTTTTATGTGTTTATTGTTATTAGGTGTAGTATTTATGGTTAATATTTTTGTTAGTATTATTATTTTTTAATTATATAAAAATTTTGAGAAGATGTAATTATTATATTCTCACTGTATATTAACCTTTTTCTTCTGGAGTACGGAGTTTGATAATATACGTTACTTCTGCTTGAGACGTTGTCATTTAAGTTGTTGGTACCTTTTGCGGATCGGTATTTATGTAACCTACAGGATATAAGGGTTTTATCTCTCTCTTGGGTTTTATCTTGCAATTATCGAGAACTGGGTTAATGATGCCTGACGCGATCAGAGAATATTAATTCTTGGATTTTATTCTATTAATTTATGTGTAGTATGGTAATGTTTATAGTTATATTTTTTTTTTGATATATAATATATATATTATAGATGAGTAATGTATTTTTATATTATTGTATAGAATGTATAGTTATGTATATTGATTGTATAGTAGTTGTGGGTATTCTATGTTTATGATAGGAGGTTAGTATATATGTATAGGTATTATTTATTTTCAGATAGGTTTGTATATAGGTATAGTATATCTTCTGATGTAATAGTAAAATCTTTATCATTATATTATTGTATTATATAATAATTTATTATGATTTATTATTATATATATATTATATATATCTAGTATTTAATATAGTTAATTTTAATTTTATTTTAGTTATTTTAGTTCATAAACATGAATTTATTGGTTAACTAAATTAAATATGTAAATATTATTTTTTAGTTATATATATAATAATTATATATGTATATATCTTTACATGAGGTTGTTATACCACAATACTACTACAACTTACTACGTACAACTATGTCTTACTTTACGTACTACTACTGTGATCCGTTCGAGTGCTACTTTACTACTACGTATTGTGCTATCGAAGCTTGACTATCCTGCTACTTATGATACTTATTGTTACTGACTACTACTGTCTCCACGTGACTTACTTATGCTAAAGACATCGATGCTGTTGTCTAAACTATCTGTAGTACTAACGGGACTTTATCTTACTCTAACTTTTACATAGACTTATTTAATTTTATTAGTTTATTTATTTGTGATGTTGATGATTATTATTTGTATGTTATGAGAATTTATTGTATTTAGTTATCGTGACGAGGCTCACACTGTTTATTTTTGTTTTGGTTGGTATTGATAATACTATTATTGGGATTATGTATCATTATTATATTATTATTTTTTTTGTATTTATTATGGTATATTATTATATATATATGGATATTATTATTATATTCTTCGATCCAAGCACTTTGTTTTTATTTTATAATCCAGCAGGATCCAACATCCTTAATTGTGTATTATTATTATTTATATTATATTGATATTTATTATATTATTATTTGGATAGTAGTAGTGTATGAAGTAGTTAGTAGTATGTACACCAGATTTATCACTTTATATGTTATTCTTAACTCGTCATAACCGGCAAAGGTGCATAAAAGTGAATCTCTTTTTATTCGTAAACCGCCATAGAGTGACTCGCATTAATGTGGAGCTTCAGCTGTCTTTGCGTTGCACTTTCAAAGGGACCGTTTTCTTCAATTCGCGAGAATGGAATGTTACAACCTGCTTTCTATATTCTTATGTGATTCTTATAATTGTTCATTATCCTAATATTATTTTTCTAGCTTTCTAGTGCACGTTGTTGCTCGATGGCTTCCTTATATTGCTTAGCAATTACACCTTGATTATTGATATGTGCTATTCCTAGTTTAGTCTTTTTATATATTTGTGTTTTACGGGGAGTATCTTGTTTTGTGTCTGTATTTTGTGTATTTAGTAGTTGAATGGTTCTAGATAATTGATCTTTCCCTTTCTTTTGTTTACGATAGTTTTATTACCCCACCCCACCGTTTTTCTAGCATGTCTATGTCCACTGCGGTGTGTCATGTAGGGATATTAGCATTATGCCTTAATTAATTTGGTTAGTCGTTTTATCCCTTAGGTTTGATATATGTTAGTTGAGGATTTCGATGTGTTTTGTATATTAGACATTGTGCATGGTGTTTCCTCTATCGAGTTTAGTATCCCCACCCCCCCTTCTAACCCCCTAGTGCGATATATCGTATGTGCCGGAATATACTCGAGTCATTTGGTAGTCGATTGAGTTACAGAATCTTCTGGCTTGTACTGTGTTTGTGTTCTTGAATATGATCTGTGTGTTTACGTATCGCGAATCTATTTTTGTTACTACTTCTAACTAAGTATGTTAGTTATGTAGGATGTATTACTTCCTTACCCTTTCCCTACCAACTACGGTTTTCGTTGAGCATGAAGTCCGATGGCTCTTGGTTGGTTGTCTTAGTTTGATTTTGAG